>NQVE01000098.1:600000-827500 GCA_003260385.1 Cuscuta australis | reverse complement strand
TTTTCCAATGTACCAGACAGTTAAAACCAGAGAACAATTAATGGAAGTTGAATGCAATAGATGTGATTAAAAGATGAAGACAAGGAAGAAGAACATACATGCACCCCAAACTAAACCTTCCATTTTAACACTTCGGACAGCTTCTTCAAGCTTTTTCATATCAGTCTCATCATCCCATGGTTTGACATCCAAAAGAATTGAGGACTTCCCAGCTATGACAAGATAAAAAATAGGTGTACATTAGCCTACAATTTTAATTTATCTACTAAATTGATTATAAATGATACTCGGCAAGACACTTTCCAAAATGTAAATTATAAAACTCACACTCTTTCTTTTTTATTGAAGCCTTCACAGCTGCAGCACGTTCTTCAGCAGCCTTCTTTTCCTCTTCTGTCTCCTCGCCAAACAAATCAACATCATCATCATCTTCCTCTACAGCTGCTGAAGCCTGTACTTGCTAATGTTAGCAATAAAGTGATGCACATAGTAAGGCATAACACTGCAGAGTTTGAAAAAGTAAACTAAAGGCTAAATAAAGAAAAAAGAAGGAATAATGCATCTACTCATACTAAATACGATACACACAACATATCAAATTGCATTAGTACAGAAAAAAAATATGACATTTATATCCTATATACAAGAAAATCTATGAACTGGGATACCTTTGAATCAGAGACTGGTGGTGTTGCCACACACTCAGAGACAAGTGCAGAACCTTTAATGAGGACACCAGAACCTTCTTCTGATACACCTCTGGTTAAAACAACAGGTGACATCAGTCATTTAGACTCTTATTTGAATATAACATATTATGATAATATAACAAGTAATGTTACGTAAATAAGCAAGCACACTAAGGGTAGGCTCTATGAAAGTGCTGTTACAAATTCAAAAGCCAAATCTCATAAAAGCAAAAATGAAAGATGTGTTGTGCATTCAGAACATACGAAATTCGCAATAGTGCATCAATGTGGTTGTACCACCGAGAAACATTCACATATTTAGATGAAGGTGGCTTGGGAATAGAAGAATATGCTGTGATGTCATCCTTGGAAGCTTGATATCTGAACACAAAATCAAATGTTAAATGTTAAATTAATATGGAAAAAATAAGCACACAACTCCCTACAGATAGATAGTGACCCACCCAGTGATATAACTGCGACTGAGTAGGTACTCATCAAGCTTAGCAAGGCCAGAATCTGAGCTAAGGTTGTTGAATGTGACTGCCATCTCAGAATAAGGAAGTGATTTCCTGTAAGCACAGAATAAGATGAGTCCTTCCTAAAACATAAACATCTAAAATGCCATGTAAGATTGCATTAATTATATGCTGAATCTATGTACAAGTAATACTACCTCAGTAACTCAGTTCGAAAACTTAAATCCCATTGCAGAGTTAGATGGTTGACGAACTTCATTCTCAATTCAATTTATTTAAAAGATATACACTTTGTATTGTTTTAAATAAAATTAATATATTCAAAAAATACACATAGCTAATGGTATATAATACAAGAAATAAATTTGACTGTTGTTTTAACAAATGTTTAACAAAAAATAAGCAAAGAAGAAAATTAGTACTCATATAGTCATATTTGGGAATTCAGATTTAGGAAGTTGGGAGTAAATAAGCAGAGAGAAATCAAATAAATATTGTTCATCCTTCATAAATAGCCCTTTCAAAAAAAATACTGCATATTATATATACTATATGGTCTGAAAACGAGATAATTTTAATAAAATTCTACATATAATGGTAGATGAAGGAGGCAAGTTAAATCGAAGAAAAAATTAACATCCATTCTACATAACTTTTTCAGCACAATTTGTACTATATGGACTGAAAATGTAGTCTCCAAGTTCCACCGTATTTTTATGTATATTGAACTTTAAATTAAACGAAATACCTAGAATCCTTTCAAGCATGTTCATACTTCAAACTGTAGTGCGATGAATTATGATTTTTTTGTTCTTAGTTGTCTAATAGTCGCGTTGAATCTTATAGAATTTAACACCACACGTTTCCGGCGGGTGGACGGATCACCATGGTCACGGTTTTGACAGGCCGGTTTGGATTTCTCCAGCACACACAGAAACCAAAAAAAAAATATAATCGTAAAAAAATTAGGGTTTGGGATCGGAGTGGATTGGCCATTTGTATCTTCTGATCCGGCCAGTTTTATACAAACCAAACAAGAAGTAAAAACAAAATCACAATCAAGCTTAGTACAAGATAGACTGAAAGCTAAACGGGAAATAATTAACTCACGGCAGGAAGGCAGGGCCGGAAGGGATGACTGTAGAATGGAAGATCGGAAGAGAGAGCTTGAGCGTGTAGTTTCGGCGGAGGGAGGATTAGGGTTCCCCGCTCTTATAATTTATAACCGGTCTTCCGCTACGCCTGGGTCGAGTTCGGGCCTAAGTGGCGCCGAACAGTGATTTTATGTTCAAAAATAATGTTAGGGTATAGACCTCGCAAAAAAGTGACCTTTGACTCGAAACCCGACTTGAAAACACTGAATTTTGAAGAAAGGTTTTGATAACCAAACTCAAAGTTGACCGAACCCGAAATGACCCGCTAAAAATGGGTCAAATCCAACCAAACTCAAACCCAACCTGATCGACCCGCTAAAGTAAGAATTCTTCATAATTATACACTTTTTTACTCGTTTTTAGTGTATAAATTTATATTTTCATACAAAATTTTAATGATATTGCATAATTATGTTACTTCTTCCAAAACTTAAACATTTTTAAATTCTTTATATTGATTTATATATCTAAAAACTACTTTAGAATTTAAAATAAAATAATTTTATAGATTTAATAGTTTTTTTATATTTTAAATTTATTTAATAGAAAATCTAAATGTTAATGTGAATTTAAAAATTTTAAAAACCAAAGTCATAATCTGTTGGATCGACCTAAACCTGATGACACTGGGTCATGAACATATAATTCTCAACCCGAATCCGAAATAACCCAAACTTCCCAAACTCAACCTGACCGACCGATTTGCCAGCTCTACTAGGGTAATGGTAAAATATATCATAAATACAAAAAAGTAATTTTAATATCGACACATTAGCACTCACGTCGAAATTTAAAATCTACAAACTTTTTAGATCTATCTCTACAACAATAAATTTACAACACCAACTTTAATAAAATATTTACATTTAAATAAAATAATTTAAATCAATTATTATATTTAATTAAATTAATTAAAATATTTTTTTCTTTTATTAAATAAAGGAAACATTCGCATGAATACTTAAAAAAATATGTTATTTTACTTTAATACTCTAAAATTGAATAATTGACACAACTCTTCCCAAAAATTACTCAGTTTTATATCAATATTCCAGGCTACTAGCTAAGCTGAATACATGATATTTTAAATGGTGAATGGATAATTATTAAGCGTTAATTGATAATTAATTATAAAAATAAAGAAAATACCTTGAATGCAGCTACCCCCTCTACATGTTGATTCAAAATAAAATGTCTTGCAATTGAAAAATAAAGTGTCTGTATTTTAATGAGATAAATTAGTAGTAGTGTTTCGAATAAAAAATTAAAGAATATTAAAGTTGATATAGTACATAGTTAATATTTTGAACATCTTCCCAACGAATATAAATTTGATTATGAAATATCTACTTTAAAATTCTTTATTTTATCTAAAACATTATATTTACTCAATAGTTACCAATTCATACTTAATAATTTACAATCATCATCTAAAATGTCATGTATTTTGTTTAGTTGGCACCCTAAAGTAATGCTATGAAATTTATTAATTTTTGGATGCAGTAGTGTAAACTATTCAATTTGTAATTTCTTGAAGCAGTGGTGTAATCTACTCAATTTCTGAATATTGACGTAAATAGTATTCACAATTTTTCTTTAAATAAAATAAACGGGTTTTCTTTAGTGGCACAAATGCCCCTTTTTGTATTGATTTTCTTTTTTCCTACTATTTTTCATAAATGTTTTTTTTATTTTTTAATTATTTTTTATAATTTTAATAATTAAAGTTTTTTTTTGTGTTTGCAATAAAAACCAATTAAATAACAAGAATTAACGTACACTTCATTTGTCTCAGATTGTAGATTTTTCATTTTTTGTCCAAAAGATGTCTTTATTCGTTCATTTTCATAATACAAAAATTAATGAAATATTCTCTTTTTTACTAAAGCTCATTTCTTATTTTCTATTCATTAATTGTATTTCGTTTCTTTTGATTCCATCAAAATTTAAATAAAAGAAAATAAAGAAAAAGAAAAGTATATGAAAAAAATACTTTTATAGAATAGGGAAAAATTAAGTCATGAAAAAATCTTTTGCACATTGGTCCCAAAAAAAGTTATTAATATATATTCAACTATATATTAAAAAGATGTTACTCACCATTCTTTGTTTTACTCAGTATTCTTTATTATTCTAATTTTTAACTTTCAACATTTTGTAACTTTTTCAATTTTTCCGAACTACTTTGAATTTTTTCTAATTCATTTTACCTTCTTTCAACTTCTTCTGGATTCTTCGTGCAATGGCTTAAACAAGTATTTATTCATTCTTTTTTGTTCTTGATATTATTTCCATCTCTATATCATAGAAATAATTGATCTAATGCCACGATTTATTAAAAAAATCTTTTTTTGTTCTCAAAAATAAGTTTTGATTGTCATTATAAAACCAATTTGAATTGTTAGAAGGTTAAATTAATTACTTTATTATTTTATTTGTGATTTTTAAATAACGTACATACTACGTACTAGTCAATACTTCAAAATCCCAAACACAAGTTATAAGAAACATAATTTTAATAATGCTATTTACTTAAATTCAAATACTTATTTAGAAACACGATTTTGGAATGCCATACTTTCAGTGTATGTTTATATATAAAAAATGAATGACCAAGGTATTACATGATTTACATCGCAAACTATGATTAGTCAAACATGAAGAACGATATGTAAATATATATTTGTTTAGAACAAACAACAAAATAAACAGTATAGAGTTTTATTATAAAAATATATTGCAATTTTGTTGGAATGAAAACATATAATCCATATGATTGATTAGCGACATGCAACTTATTAAGAGTGAGTGGGTCACACAACTATTACTAATTTGATTTGATACAAAAAAGAATGAGATACAAGAAAAACAAAAAAGAGATGAAAATGAAAAAGTAGAGTATAAACTACTTAAATAGCACATTAATATATACTCTTTCCGTCCCGTTTTAAATCGGATGTTTTGACTTTTGGGCATATTTAAGGAAGAAAAAAAATAGAGTTGATTTTCTGAAAATTCTCATTACTTTTTAGGAGGAGCGACGATGAATGAGAATATAAGATGGAGAAGAATGACTTATTTTAGGGGTAGTTTAGGTGTTTTACTTTTAAAAGTTTACGATAATAAGTAATAGACAACTTATTTTGAGATGGAGAAAAAAGGCAAACAAGCAATTTATAATGGGACAGAGGGAACACAATGTAATAATCATTTGCACCAATAAAACGAAAATATAGTCTCTTTTCAAATGTAGTACCTACACTTTTATATCTTAATAGAACACTTTTAATGGCGATGGACCTCTTACAATAATGTAGAGTAACAATGAATATTTATTTAAAAAATGTCTAATAGATATTGAACAATAGTACTATAAAAAATTAAAACATATAGGAATAAATTGAAAATTTTTATATGTTTTAGTATTATATATACTCCCTCCGTCCCTAAATATTTACAACATTTGTTTTTTCAGCAGTCGCGGGAACTTTTGTTTATTTCGACGTTTTCATTGGTTATTTGATAAAATAAAATATTTTTGACACTTCTTATTTCGAAGAACTTTTCATGTAGTTTTTTGATATGCAATTTTTATTTTTTATTTCTTTACCAATATGTAAATAAAATGAATTGAAAAAACGTAATATTTTGCCTCGGTAATAGAAATGTGACAAATAATTTGGGACGGAGGAAGTATGTAAGTTCCATAGAAAATACTCCCTCTGTCCTAAAACGTTATTCCTACTTCCCCTTTTTCCCGTCCTAAAACTATCCTCCTATTAGAAAAAAGATGACAAATGACATTAATACCCTCATTATTTACATCAATTATATTCTAACTCTATATTTTGAATGATTGCAAAAAAAATTTAAAAAATATTTTTTAAGGAAGATAAAATTTGAAGTCAAAGCCAAAAATAAAAAATGTGGAAAAATCAAACTGGGAAGAAAGAATTAGGATGAAGGGAGTAACTTTTTGTTTTCAAAAAAATACTTTGTCCATGGAGATTCTCTTAACACCAAATTGCTCTCAATGATTTTTGTTAGGTGGGACCCAAAATTATCATTTTTCTTTGCCAAATGCCTCCAAAAATCTCTATCATGACATAGAAAATTTTCCATTTTCCAAATGAGTAAATATTTTTTCTTTCATTTTCTCCATTGTTTTTTCCCCCATATTCTCTTCCGCTCTGAATCCATCCCCAGGAAGAAGAGCCACAGTCCATTCTCTGGATTTCATCAGAGCGGTCACCTCTGCCTCGCCACAGCCATACATCTGCATTGAGTTTCCCCTCTTTACTCCGCACTTTTACTTTGGGTAATTTTTCTGTCTTTTCATTGTTGTGTTTCGCTGTTGATGTTCCGATTTTTCTGTCTATTTTTTGTTCCGATTTACTTTGGGATTGAGTTTAGTCATGCGGAATCATGCAATTGGATGACGATTGATTGTATTGAGTTCTTGCTCGGTTGCAGGGTTGAATAATGGAGTTGACTGGTTGGTGCAGAGAAAAAGGGGGGTTCTTCTAGGGGTTCTGATGATGGTTAAGCGGAGCTTCTTAACATCCGATTGATCCCTTATTGTAATAATATATGTTTGTTTGTCTTGGATGCTGGGTGTTTTGCTCTACTTTCCTTCTGGAAAAATCTAGGTCGCGTTTAGAGTTTCCATGTCTGGTGGGTGACTTGGAGCATTAAATTTTTAATTAAAAATGGATCTTGGATTGAGGGTTTTTGCAAATAATTTTGCTTCCGGATGCAGATTGGAAGAATAATTTGTTTTGATATTTGGCTAGTTCTGGGTGTTTGGTTTGGTTGTTCGTTCTACAAAATACAATGAAGGAAGACACTAGAACATATGTGGCTGAGACCCAAGATCTGAATTTGGGGGCTGGCATTGAGGAGCTTCAATGTTCCGAAATGGATGTGGAAACAGGCGAGAATGTGTTGTCAACAGGAGGAGGTGGAGCTTGTAGCTGTGGGGTTAAGAAGCTTAAATTCAGACTTGCTACTTCTGATTCAGAAGAGAAATTTGGGCAGGGGAAGAAGCTTAGTAGACATGACAGGATGGAGTTGGGGCGTCTGTTTCAGACCGCTGTTAGTTCACATGATTGGGAACTTGCCGAGAAGTTGATCTTATTTATTGATCCTCCAACTCTCAACGATGCATTATGCATCGCTCTGGATTCAGTTTGGTTTTTGAACACACACCAAGAGATGCGTGGTATAACCAGGTTGATTAAAAAGATTGTCTCAGATGGTGCTCATGACTTTACTCGTGCAATTCTCCGGACTTCATTTCTTGCTTCATGTGTTTCTGCTTGTCAAAGCAGGACAATGAGTCTTGGTAATACTGTGAATGTGATGGCTCAAAGGTAGTCTCTCTCTCAAACACACACCCACTCTCTCTCTCCCTCTCACACACACACACACTCTCTCTCTCCCTAGTTTTCTATCATTGAAACAGGGTAAAATTAATAAATGAAATTGCTGTGAAACTTGTGATCTCATTCTACTAGAACATAAATTTTCCACTGTGAGCAATGTTCAAACGTACCTTAAAGCCTGATTAGTTGTCAGATAAGAGCATGAACAATGGCAAGGCAAAAATGGAATGCCACACGGTGACATGGAACATTTTAACCAATCAAAAATAGTCCAGTCAGCGTGTGGCAAGTGAATGAAGCGTGTGGCAAGTGAATGGAGTGGCAAGTTCTACAATGGCAAGTCATTATTTTTTATCACTTTTTTACAATTTTTTATGTTTTTTAAACATAAAAAAATATTTTTATTATTTATTTTATTAAAAAATTATTCTACTTTTTTGTACATTTTTTTCATAAACAATTTTAAAAAAATTTATTTAAAAAAAAGAAGGATGGAGTGCCACACTCATGCCTCACAAAGCAAGGCATTTTAGCCTTGCCATGCCATGATATGTGTGGAAGAAGCTGATGTGGCACTGCATGGCATGCATCTTCCTTGCCATTGCACATGCTCTAAGTAGGGCCTTTTCACCGCCTAGGTCAGGAACAACTTTTAATTTTTAACCTCTTTAGAGCTGAAATGATAAATCAGTACAGTTAATTTTTAAATTTTGAGATGCAAAATTTAAGCAATCGCGTATCATGTAGCCATTGATAGTTTAAATTTTATAAATTCAGATATTCTTTCATTATACCTGTTGCTGTTATCTTCTGTTATCTTTAGTGATAGTGCAATCAATATCTATTTGCAACTGCTGGAATACTAAACACTCATCCGGAAAATGTTCTTATTTTCAAAATCAAAAAATCTTTTCTGCTGAAACTCTCATTCTTCGATTGATTTTCGCATATGTAACCTGGCTAACATGCATATATGATTGAGTGATTGGCTTTTTACCTAGTTGTAAATTTCACTTAAAATCACCTTGTTACTATTTGTATATTTGTATGTGTTCGTATCGGTCTTATTTATTTTGGTTTAGACTTTCTCAGTCGCCTCCTCCTCAGCAGGTTGCACGAGCGACTACAAGAATGCAATGGAGATGAGAGTTTGAAAGCGGAAGCAGGATCAAAGGTTCAAAAGTTCACTGAATGGGCTCTTAACTGTATAGGTTTTCATTTGCGCTGCCAAGGAAATGAGGGTACAGTGGGTTGCAACTCCGCTGCAGTGATACAACTTCAGTTATCCGCTTTCAAGACCTTTCTTGATCTTGCCGGGAACAACCTTACCGGAAAGGACTTCACTGAAGCTTTTGATGCAGCATGCTTTCCTCTTACCCTTTTCTCTATCTCATCTGATCCTCTATGGTCATCTGGTATATCAGCAACTGTTATCCAGGGTTTGTTGGGGTTGTTGGTGGATGGAGGTGCTGACAATGTCAACCAGTGTTTCCTAGAAGCTTCACGTTTTGGAAGTACGGAGCTTGTTCGCATCCTGTTGCAGGTAAAATTATTGGTCTGAGAAGCTTTGGGTAACTAATCGACTAGATCAAAATGGCAAATTAAACCTTCCTTGACGCATCAAGTGTCTGAGAACAACCTTTGTGTTATATAGGGGTAAGGTTGCGTACATCTTGACCCCAAGGCCCCAACACAGTTGGGATTATACTGGGTTTGTTATTGCATTGTTTGTAGTCTCTTACACATTTTTCTTGGCCATTTACTGTTTCTTTCTTAATCTCCATTTAGATTTGCCTGAGTTTTAGGCTATTTGTTGTGGATATTGTCATTCTTGTTTCTCATCATTGTTGCTATTACATTATCAGGATAGTTTATTAATTTATGAATTGTCATACTACTGCTACATCAGAGCCCGTACTTGTTTTTTGAAGGAACATAGCACATACTAACAGTGGTATAAATTTCCATATAGCCTCCTAGGAATACCATGTCTTTTGTTAAGACTTGAGTGGTTGAAAGAAGGTAAATAAATGTTCAAGAAAATAGCCTTAAGTGAAGATGTTAATTGAAGTACTCCCTCCATTCCAAATTAAGATGCTTGGTTTGATGGGGCACGAAGATTAAGAAAACATGAAATAACTCTTCCAATATACCCTTGAAATTTAATTCAACCAAATTTCACTTTCCCTTAAAATCTCATTCAACTCTTGAAATCTCATGTAATGTTGCACCACCGCTGCTTCAAGGTATTTTGCCGCTGCACTGTCTATAACTCCAACCCCACCCCTCACTGCCTTGTCTAGACCAGATCTCCACCAAGCCCCCTCTCGTCACTGCCTCGTCGAGAAATCCAAGTCGGATGTAGAAGACCCTACGCCATTCGTTGTCAGTCTGCCTAGCTTTCACCCGTTGCTGCACCGCTAGAAAATCCAAGGCAGATCCAAATGCCCAAAAATATTCAACAAACTTGTCATTTGAATTAAGGCCATAGGGGTGTGAGGGGGTTAGTTAAACTTGTCTTTCAGATTTTAAAAAAAATTCATAGTTTAGAAATGAGAACCTTATTTTGGGATAGCCTTGAAAGGAATCTTGGAACCTTATTTTAAGACGGAGGGAGTACTGAAAGAGGGGTGAGGGGGGGGGGGGGTCAAGGTTATGCAAGTATTGGAGTGAGTCAAGTGACTGCCACTTCTATAAAATAATATGGTGTCATGGCTTACCCATACATACGCATTTTGACCATCAGTAGTAGTCGAGAAAGATTAGAGGATTCCTCTTAAACTCGGGCCAATTGGCAATCCATGGTATCTAGACAAAAGATGTGAGGGACTCAAATGTCCTCCCTGGTTGCTCAAACCACATCGCACAATCACAAGAAAAATGGGAAAAATAAAATCTAATCCTAATGAAATCTTAATTAGATGCCACTATCTCGATTTCTCGGGATCAATGCTCTCTCAACCAAACCGGAGATGTGCAGAGGCTCTAGTGTAGAGATCCAAGAGGCTTACGAAAGCATGCAGGAGTGGGGAAAGGGTAGACCTAGGAAAAGTTGGAAGGAGGTGATTAGAACAAGAGTACGTGACTTAAGACTTTTGAACCTTACTGAGGATATGAGTTTTGATACGAATTAGTGGATATATATATGGCTAGAGTTGCTGGATAATCTTCCGGGTCTTGGTGGTAGTCTTGTGCGGGTGCCTTTTGCTCTTGTCCTTGTGTGCTTTCTGTGCTTGGGGTCTAGTTACTAGTGTCGGTTTGTATGCTTCTTGTTTTTGTTCGTTTTTTCATTTAGTTTGCTCTTTGCTACTGCTTTGTGTCTTCTTTGATGGTCTGCGACTGTGCTTCAGTGGGGGGTCTCTTGGAAAGAGTCTCTCTACTATCGAGGAGGGGTAAAGTGTGCCCGCGCACACCCTTCATGACACTACTTTTGGTGGGATTTTACTGGGTTTGTTGTTGTTGTAATGCTCTCTCAACTAATCCTAGTCCCAATCTATTGGAAACTAAGGTTAAAGGAAGGTCAATATCAAACCTACCCCAAGTTATAGCCAAGCTCTCCCAACCTCTTATGCTTATAGTATTAACAATAACATCAGAAAGCCAAGCTACCCTAATTATTTTTCTTAATTGTGCAAGGGTAGAGTTAGGAGACTGTGCAAGACATTGTCATTACGGCCGTTTGGGAACACCATTTGTGATTAGCATTAGAGTTTTGAATGAGTGTGAATGGTGTACATTAACTTTAAAAATGATAAAGCTAAAGGCTACGGTTGGATAATTTTCCCAAATTGCTGAAATTAAATGCTAAAGCTAATGCCAAGCATTACTATCATCTTCATCATCATCATTATAAGCATCTTAATCCCAACTATAACACATTACACATGACTTTCTACTATTATTACCAAAGTTATTAACCAGGAACTAAAGGCTATTGTTTCACTACTGTAGATATAGTCTATCATACTCTTACTTTTGGTAGACATTTTAGGCAATAGAAGCTCATCATAGTGAAGTTTTTACAATTACTTTTGGCTAAGAGTTAGTTTGGCATGCTGGACTGAAAAAGCTAATACATAGTAGCTTTAACTTTTTTACTTCTAGAAAAAAGCTAATATATAGGAGTTGAAAGTTAATAGTTTCTTTACTTGCTTATTTTGTTAAAATTCTGTTGATAAAATTAGTCATTGAGTATGTGTAAAAAAGATATATGGTATTTAATACGGTATTTATTATTACTTAAATAAAGCGTGTGGCCGTACATAGCGTGATATGTGACTACAATTGAGATTATAAGCGACAAAATCGAAGTGGGCTTCATGGTGGACAAGGACAGAAGTGAGGTTGTGATGGTTCAACCATGGAGGTGAGAATTCACCGGTTAGGAGGTGAGATAGTCTAGCGATCCCTAAAGTAAGAAGAGGTCAAAGTAGGCCTAATAAGAACTGGTGGTGGCTAACAGACAAGACATGTGTCACATGACTAAACTCATGCTGACTGAGGACATGACCTTAGATAGGAAGTTTTGGCGGTCAAGGATTAGGATAGAACGGTAGTAGTTTAGTGTGACTTTTGTCTCCATGGTTTGATAGATTGGGCTAGCCCTCCCATCTTAGTTTCATGTGATTTGTAGCCTTTCTTGGGGTGGCATATGTGGAACTTGGAAGTCTGCTACATCAGTCATCTGCGGTGCATTTTGTTAATCTACTAGATTTCAATTATTTGTAATTTATGTATCTAGCCCACATTGATAATACTCATTTTGAGCTGTGGGAAACAGCCTCTCCACCCTTCACCAGTGGAGGTAAGGTGGTAAGTTCTGGATACATTTTACCCTCCACAGAGCCCACTTGTAGGAACACAATGGGTTATTGTTTTTGTTACTTTAATGAAAGACGGATATAGGTATTTAGTTTCTGTACGAGTTTAAGACCATTATTGATAAATTAAAAAGAAAAATAAAGAGGCCATTTGTGAGAAAAAACATAAAAAAGCAGTAGCTTACCTCTCAGATGCTTCAAAAGTTAATAAAGCCAGTGCTTTTATTTCCTCTGCTCTTCAAAATTCATAACAAATCTTTATTTTCATGTTTTTAAATCAAATCAATATGCTTTGGGCCGATGATTCTGCTTCATATCCCATGTATTTGCATATGATCTGTTCATGTGATTGTTCTCTTTTATTTCTCTGAGTATCATCTTATGCAGATTGCTCAAAGAAACAGTTTGGACGTTGACGTTGATCTGGCCTTGGGATTTGCTTCACACTACTGTAAAATCAGAACGATGGAATGTCTGGTGGACGAAGGGAATGCGATTGCTTTCTTGGGCCCACTGATGAGAGCGGCCGAGAGGGGGTGCATGCAGGTTGTTGAGTGGTTTGTGGACAGGGGGTGCGGTGACATGGAGCTCTGCCTAGCCCTCACAGCTGCCACGTCCAGCAGCCAGGTCAAAGCAGCCGCATTTCTCCTCCCCCATGTGCCCCACCAAGTGCTTGCCCCACTCAGCATCGAAATTCTCAAGGCAGCTGGCGAACGAAGTGGTGGGTCCCTTGAAGGCGTTGCGTTTCTCCTCCACTCGGACTTTCTTGGGGACCCCACCAAAACTTACACCGTTGCAGACAGCATAGCCAAGTCTGCCGACGACGGGTCAGTCACTCCTCAGCTAAGGGCCTTCCTTCAGGAGAATTGGTCCGAGGAGGCCTTTTTGTGTGGACTGAAACAGGGGGAGGAACACTACATGAACGTCGCGAGGATTGTGAAGTGGGGTAGATCTCCGATCCGTTTGGGAGATCTTCCGGGCCCACTCAGGGCCGCGATAGCGTACCTGCCGCTGTATAGGGAATGCGTCAAGTCCGAAGGTTGCCTGTTGTCACAGAGACACAGGGGACAACTGGTGAGTGCAGCAGAACGGCTCGTGGGCATGAGGCTCGACGAGGCAAACCTAGGAAGGAGAGAATTGCTGGCTGTCTTGGAACATTATATTCCTCCATTTTTGTTATGCTAGCTTGATGATATTGGGATTGAACCGAAATTTTATGATTGATGATGATGGGGATGGAACAGAGCATAACAATGGTAATAATGTCAATAATCTGTGGAGTATTATTTATTTATTTCTGAAGGCACAAAGATTATAAGTGAAATATGATCATTGGATGTGTGCAAGTCTGGGGGGTTAATTAATGGAACTGAACTGAGCTTAATTCATGCACCGCCATTTCCAAATACTGAAACAAAACAGAGGGAAGTTTGATAGTCTTCTTCTTCTTCTGCAACTCCGAGCTTGTAAATAACTCTCTCTGTTTATGTAACACTCTTGTGGCATTTGTTTTCCCTCTCTTTGCTGTTTTTTTAGTGCAATGAAAAGCACTCATTATTTGTGACATTGACTCAATTGGAGCATTTACGGTGCTTCAATCAAAAAAAAAATTAATGGAATGTACCCCATAATTCCCCGATAACCCCCACCCCGCCCCAACCCAGCCCTTTCTTATCCCCTTTTGATTATTTTTTTTTTTTGAATTTGGCGTTGAACTTTTGACCCCAAAATCAATAAAAATTGGGAGTGCGAGCATGCATCAAGGAGGCCATGCTAGAGGATTTATTGGATTTTAAAAGGTAAGAACAATCAATTTTATAAATAAGACATTGTAATTTGTAAATGCTCGATTTTATATTAAAGTACTCCGTATTAAATTTTAATCTCTAAAGAATCTTTATTTAATTTTTTTTTTGAGGAAAACCTTTAAATTTTTTATATTTATTGATTTAATTCTTATTTATTTTTTGAGAGGGGAAGGAGGATTACATAGATGTTGTACACGTACAAACCATGTATGTGCTCTAGTATATATCTAATGTATCTTTTGAAATAAGTGGTATGATCATGTAGGTCAACGTACAGTCGTACATACTCACAAATATCAAATGAGTATATAATATAATACTCCGTATATATATACAGCCACACTACACCGTATTTATATCATCACATACGGTCCACCTACCTCACTAAAGGTGGCATACGGTGGCCCCACCCCCCATAGGTCGGGGCCAACATTTTGTGCCCATTCACGTGCCCTTCACGCCTCGGCATATGGCCTCCCACTTTTTATGGGCCCGCAATCTGTTCTTCTCACCCCAGCCCAGCCCAGCCATGGTGGGCCTCCTCTCGTATCTCTATCTCTCTACATTGATTAAGTTCCGGGGGCGTAGCTCAACTGTTCGATTGGGTAGTGTCACCGGGAGATAAAATTTATTTGAAAATGAATCTCATATTGTTGTTTACGAAGTTTCACTGAATGTAATTTATTTAAAAATTGTTAATAAATAGAAAAATAAGATTCATATATTTAAAAACTATATAAAAAAATTTACAAAACAAAAAGAGACAAGGCTATATTATTTTCTCAAATAAGTAGCAAATATTATTAAAAAACATGATTAAAATTTGATCCTGCGAATGATAAATAAACAACTTAAATTTGGATAAAGGAGTAACTCAATTTAATATTTTTTCCTTTTTCAATATATCTATCTGATTAAAATTATAACTCAATTTAATATTTTTTCCCAAGCTACTGTTCAGACCCATAATGGAGGATCCTAAGGTTGGGTTCAACAATTTTTTTTCTATCTCTCTCTCTCTACATCAAATGCATGATATTTGTATTTGAATGGTATAGGTCCAAATTAAAGTCGTGTGTAATAGGGACCCCGTAGACAAATGGTAATAATGCCCTAAAGGTACCCTTCACGTTTATGCCATATGGCCTCCCACCCCCCTTCTTCTTTGCGTACCACGCGGACGCCATTGGGACACTGTCCCACGCACTTTCTCTCTCTCTCTCTCTCTCTATATCTATATGTGTACGTATAACTAACGTAACACACTCTGGAAGTTAGCGACCTCTCCAATCATAAGTTGGATTATACTCATCCATTAATTGATAAAGCGGAATTTATATATATAATGAAATTCAAGATATAATATATACGGAGTATATGTTGGTGATTTTAGTGTCATCAATTTATTTTGTGTAATTGGATTTACTTTGATCGGACAAGAATTTAAATAGACGTTTTCAAACGAGTTAGGAGGCGCGGAGTGCGCGCTCGTTCAACGATATTATAAATTCACTGCGGGGTCCGGGGGCGGCAGCCCCCGGGTAGCGGCAACCCCCGACGTTTATTTCGGACGTTGTTTCTTTAAGAAAATCCTTAAGATTTTCGTGACCGGAGTCCTAAACGGTAAAGGACTCGTACATAATGGATAAACGTCGAAATTAAGCCTTCAACCGCAGGAGACCTTTCGTTTAAACTCGCACCTTTCTTCTTCTTGCGCGAACGTACGCGTACATCTACGCGAATGTTCATGTCCGATCACAAGGATTTTCGACTCTATAAAATAGAGTCTCGTGGTATGGGTTGATAGATAGATTCTCGAGTGCTTGTTCTGAATTAACGTCTTATCCGATTGAAGTATTTCGTATACTCCGAAATAACTTTGATCTGAAAGCGTTTCGTACGCGATTCGTTATTCTATCGAGTTCTTCGTTTAACACTGCTTCGCAGTGTTCTTTATCTTCTAACTCCAACAGTATAGCTTAGAGAAAATTAATTATAATAATGAACAATCATCATTAATGATGATTTGTTTTAAGTACGTGTAATGATTAATTAATTATGTTAATTAGATGTATCTAATTTCCCTCTAATAATTCTTTTTTTTTATGGATTGGTTTTTGTCAGTATCGTATTTCGATTATATTCCTTTGGTAACTTTTTATTCCAATTCAGTGTAAAGATTTAGGGGCTGTTTGTTTCAGCCTCTTAATGGTTCAGATGTCTGAATGATTCAGCACTTAATGGTTCAGACTCTTTGTTTCAGCCTCTTAATGGTTCAGATGTCTGAATGGTTAAGAGATTTGCCTCTAAATGGTTAAGTATTATACAGAGTCTAAATGGTTAAGAGCTGTTATCTGAATTGATCAGACATTTGCCTCTGAATAGTTAAGCAATATACTAGCTCTTAATGATTCAGACCTCTTACTGGTTCAACACTTAATGATTCAGACCTCTTACTGGTTCAGCACTTACCCATTCAGAAGTTGTCAAACAGTCTCTTAGTATAATAATCGAGTTAGTAATGCTTATTAAATTCAAAAAAGAAAAAAACTCAAATAGCATGGATGCATGGTATGGGTGGGTACCCACCATGGAACATATGACACGTGATCATTCATTCCTTCATTCATTAATTCATAAAGAATTTTTTTTAAAAAAAAAAGAAAGAAAGAGAAAAAAAGAAAGGAATCAACGGAGAAAGTGGTAGTCAACACATGGGGCACCCATTGTCAAAATCTCCCCCTAGCAAGGCAAACAAGACCTGGATAACGGTCTTTTTGTTTCAATTCATCCTACTCCCCCCTTTTTTTACAAAAAAAAAACATTTTCCCCTTCTTGTTTTGGGTATCATAAAAAACTCTTATATGTATATACTCCCTCCGTTCCAGTGTATTTGTCCAGTTTGACTTCTTTGAGTCAAACTAGACAAACTCTGAGCTTCAATTAAATAAAAATCGTAATGTATTTTAACATAAAAATGACTTTACTGAATTCATCATATTGACAACTTTCAAAATTGTATTTCATTATGCTAATATACAATATAAATTGAAAGTAATTGGAGTTTAAAGTTTGTCTAGTTAGACTCAAAAAAATCGAACTGGACAAATACACTGCGACGGACCGAGATAGTATAAACAACTATTATAAATTTTTTGATACATTAATTTTTGAATAAATAAGAACAAATATTATGTTCACACTCATTTGTTTTTTAATGTATCTTTAAAGTCCTAATAGACACATTTAGGAATGGAGAGAGTAATTCGGCAAAAATTGATGCTATATATGAGTATATAAAATGGAGAGTACCTACCTCTTTTCCATAATATTTTTTGTTTTATTTTCTAAGGTCAAACTAAATAAACTTTAATCATTAATTAAAAAATAATTATATATCACATTAAAACGATAATGATTTTATTTCATTTGATCAATATGAAATGCAAATATAATGTAATGCAATTGATGAATAATTAGAAATTATTAAATTTAACTTGAAAAAATGAAACTTGAAATATTTTGAGACAAATGAAGTACGTTATATTGATTATCATTTTGAATCAAGTTCAGATAAATATTAAGGGATATGTGGTTAATCATGAACACTAATATTAAAAAATATTCCTTCTATCCACCATAGATCTTCTCGAATATTATTCACATGGTCAAACTTCATTCACTTTATTTGCTTATTTTTACTAGTCATTTCATAAAATAATATAGTTTTATCACCTCTAGTTTTGTAGAATTTTTCATGTAGTTTATTACTCCGTACTATATAAATTTTATTTTATAATTTTATTCTTATCATCAATTAAATTGAATTGAAAATCAAGTCTCGTTACGCACAATGTGAAGATGTTAGTGGACGGAGGGAGTAGCTAGGATAGAAGAGCAATAGTTTTAATTTTCGACTTGGATCGATACCCAAAGAGGCCCTTAGCTTGGTCGAACTTAGCTTAATTTTCCACCACAAAAGTCTTTCAAGTTAGATTTATATAGCTTTAATTAAAGTGGGAATGGTATAATTAAACTCTAGTTTGAAGTTAGATGCCCTATATGATAGAGCAACTCCATGCAGTCCATCTTTTGGCCGGCCGACATGTCTCATAATAACCTAACCAAAAGTAAATGTTGAAATAAAAATCACATTCTCACGGCCGTCTTAACAAAATCTTCTAGTTGTCCAGTCATTAATTTTATTTTTAATTCAATTCATTTTAAAATCATTAAACTAAAGAAATAAATTTATAAATTAAAAATTACATTCAAAACTCTACAAAATAAAAATTGACATAATCATGTTATCTTGTCAAATCAATAACAAAAATAGACAAAAAAAATGAGTATCTTAACTTTGTCTCAAATTGCTCCATCATCTCTGATCTAAAACCCAAAGATTCACAATATTTTTTTAATTTTGGAGTATGATGAATAAAACAAACTATCCTTTTAAACAATCTTTTTTCGATCCTTTCCATTCTAAAATTACATTTAGGAACTGTTTGATAAACAGAGTTGACAGAGTTGGAATTAAATAGATAGTTGAAATTTTATGAAATTTTATTTTGTATGGAGTTGAATTCTTCATTTGACACTATTAATTCTGAATATTCATTTTTTTGTGTTACCAAATGTAGTCCCACACACATTTTAACCAATGTGAGACATTTTAAGAGTTGTTCAAAAATAAATTCACAAGAGTTTAGCTTAATTAGAACGATCGAATCCATGGCGGCTTAAATTGAGAGATCATGTTTATACATATTTATATATCATTCAAAAGACCCAAAACAAAACAGAAAATTAAAAAAAAAAAAAAGGAAATCAAAACTAATTAATTAAGGGGCTTAATTACGATCTGTCTCAGGCCGGGACGACCGCGAATTTACACACGTTGATACCTAACGTCCCGGACATTACAGGGCATGAAAGCCAGAACCATTAGAACGGCGAGAATGCAGATCGGGACGAACAGGAGCATCAGCGGCGGCGGCGGCAGCGGCGGCAGCACCAGCGGCAGAAGCAGCAGCGACGCCGTGAGGCAGAGTAGCAGGAACAGAGACTCTGGGCCGAAGTAGCTCAGCTGGGAGAAGAGCGCCGTCCTCTTCCCGGCGATCTTCCTCTGGTGAGCCGCCGGCGACTGCGACGGCGGCGGAGCTTTCTTGGAAACCACCTTCATGTTGGCTGCTGCCGCCGTGCCGTAGGTGGCGTTCTTGATTAGGCGGTGGTCCGGCAGGCTGTTCAAAAAGTAGTAATTTTCTTGGGCGCCTCTGCTCGCTGCAAGAATCATTATATTATATGATTATATGATTATATGATATTCCTCAGCCCAAGGAAATAGATTTATATATATATGGTCATATGGGATTATTATTATTATTATTATTATTATATAAATATATTGTTTGAGGAGGAATTGAAGAAGCTAATTAAGGGGGGATGAATGTGGTTGTGGTTGTCAAATTGTTTGAAAGTTATTAGGACAAGCTGATTCTTTTTTCTTTTTCTTTTTTTTGGCTGAGGGAAAAAAAAGAAAAGAAGAAGGATTATTGGGGCAATTTAGTATATAGTATTATATGATGATTGCCCTCTAGAATAAAGGGTGCCCTTTCATTCAGGGGGGGATGGATAATTGAATTGGGATGAGTATTTAGTATAGAGTGGTATGGCACTATGGTATGGTTGCTCTGTATTTATATATAGTTTTTGCAGCCTATACATACGGAGTGGGTGTGTATTTATACACATGGAGCCCATATTTTAAGGACCTTGTCACCCCTCTCAAAACTGCATTTGGTCTTGAAATTTAAAAAAATAAAAATAAAATAAGAATATCACAGTTCTTTTGCCTTTGTAAATCAAAGACATATTATGAGTTGTGACACCTACACTACTCCGTTGATAAAATTAATGGTTCTTGTCCTCCTAAATCATTAAATTAGATTTTTTAAAAATAAGGAATTTTCTCACATTTTAAAGTGCAAATTAAATACGTATCTATTTACCTCCAATTTTGTTCAAATAAATACCAGATTATCTCGAATCATATCGAATTGATATTTCAAGATTGGTACGATGTAAGATTTTAGATTGGCTCGATACCGAATCTGTACGAACTCAATACCGTAACATACCGTACCATGTTCACCCTTGATAATTGGATTTTTTGGCAAATCTAATCTAGAGGTTTGAGCGCCAAGATCACAAATAAAATGGTCACAAAATAAACAATTTTAACATTTATGTATTTAAAATTTTACATTTTAATAATTTATTTTAATCTTTTAACCAAGTACACAAATAATAAGATTGCGTATGTATTTCTTGACATTTGTACTGTGTGACTCAGCATTCCTCAACGAATCCATTATCGTCCTTTCTAACTTTTCCTTCGTTGCTCTTTCCTATGGATCTCTTGCGTCGCTATTCAATGAATCGTCCTCTTAATCAATTGCAAGTAAGCTTTGACCCTTTGCTTCAATGTCCAACTCGATCAAGCAAGGTAGTCATTTTCACCTTTTCGGTAGGTTTTCAATTTTCGGCTTTGATTTTATTCACAATTTTGTATGGCAAAAACCAGATGATGAGAACTTTGTTTTCTATAATCCACTCTAAAATGTTGTTTTTATACCCCATCAGTCTCTAAAATATTATGTTCTTCGTTTTTGAGTTAAATTTTACAAATATTTACCGGAAAAATACTCTGTATATTTTGAGATAATACTATATGTCTATATGTATGAAATCAATATATTAGGGTTCATTTTAAGTTGCAGTAATGATCTAAAAAAACCATAATTCTTAAAAAGATTAGAAGACGCTTAATTCTCGAATAGACGATTTAGATGCGCTTGCAATGCTTTAGGACGATCTAGCACATCATGGTGTTCGCACCATGATTTTGAAATTCACACACTTGCGCATGGGTAGCTTAGATGGTCATGAGGAAGTTAAGAAGTATTAAGTATAAGTTTCATCGGATTTTGACAATGACAATATGAAAGATTTATTCAATGGGACAGTTCCTAGTGCACATTGGGCAAGGAACAATCTCTCTAAAGATCAAATTAATATTAGATCATGATTTGTTCTTTGCTATTCTCTTGGGCCAGTGTATGGGGCACTCAAGTGGTTTTTAACCTTTTTTTTGTAATTTACTTGCAAGCAATTTGGGTGGGCTTGTAGCCTTGTAGTGCTAATTTGCTTCTTTTTTGTAGAAAGAAAAATAAATGACAAATGATGATGCAACACTACCACTCTGATGCCAACCAAATATTGCAAACGACATAACATCGTAGGTTCCCCAAAAATACAGTGGTACCGATAGTTACATCTAGCTTTTGATATGACAAATATTTATGACAATTATTTACTTGAATTGATATTATGGTCACAATGTGTATAGAGGTGACACAAATAGTCAAAGAGGTGAAATATTTTAGAGACTGAAAAAATGAAACCCGAACCCAAATTAGGTCAGATCAGGTTTGTTGGATCATAGAATTTACCGACTCGCCGGCCTGGTTGTGTGCATAATACAAAGTACGGAGTAATATTTTAGTGTTAAAAGGATCATATAGTTACTGGTAGAAACATATAAAAAGTGTCCCTCGTACGATGTGTGAATACTATTAAACACACTTCACTAAAATTAGTATTCTACACAAAATCAAATTCAAACAATTGATTGTAATACCAATTTTTTTAAAAATGAACTCATATCTTAGGGCATTTAGATTTTGGAGCACATTTGGGAAATTATTAGTTAACAAACACATGGAGAAAAACAACCTAATTTTTTGAAACACATAAGAGTTAGAGACAAATTAATAATAACCAGGCAATTATTTTTCAAAGAACAAGGTAATCTGACCAATCCTTAAAAAATCCAATCTAGAGTCGAGAAAGTAATTTTCGAACCTGATCCACCAAAATTAAAGTCAAAGTCAAACTAAGTTACATCGGATTTGGATATACTAAAACTCAAATCAAACTTGACTTGTCATCTCTAATTCACTCAAAGTTTTTCACAGACATCCCTTCGAGTTTTTTTTGCAATTCTACTAAAATTTTGATTTTTTTTACAAATGTTCCAAATAAAATGTTGATTTCTTTTAATCAAATAAAGTATTATACTCCTTTTTTTCCTTCCTATTTTGGATAGAAATTTAAATACATAATTTCATTTCTTTATTTTGTGAAAAAATAATACTCTCTCCGTCCAAAAACTTTCTTCCCAGAGCACTATTCCAACTTCACGGGAATTTATATTTATTTGTGTTTTTTCATGGCCTATATGATAAAATAAAATATTCTTGTCACCACTTGTTTTGTTGAACTTTTGATGTAGTTTTTAAATATGTATGCTTTATTTTTTATTTCTATACCAATATTTAAATAAAATAGATTGAAAAAACTTGAGATTTTTTTTCGTTTTGCGCAACGGGAAGAAAGTTTTTGGACGGAGGGAATAACAAACTTAAATTAAAAAATCTCTACCAACGGGTGGTTGCACAGTAAACAGCACGGAGCTCATAGGTTCAAATCCCACTAGGCCTTGGGAGACTTTAACAAGAAAAAAATCTCTACATATTGGCCCAATTTAGACCACGAAACGACAACTTAATTAGTACCCCGGAGTTGGAGTATATGATGGAGAATATTACACGATGGCCCTAATTATGAGACCACAAATCCATTTTGTTATGTCTATTTTTTTAAAATAAAAGATTCAATATTTATTTGGTACAGAGTTCTTTCATTAAAAGTATAATTTAATCAAAATTTTCATAAAACAAAATGTGTTATGACGATATTACTCCTTCCATTTCAAAATTCTTATCTCACGTCAAAATACTTTATGATAAATTTTTATAATTGTTTTGTAACTAGAAAAAATTATATATTAAAATTTTAAATTACTTTTTTTATTAACGATACAAGAAACACGACTTCAAAATTGGTTTGGTCCAAATATTACCCAGAGAAACATACACTATAATATATCTTGGAGAAGATGATCGATCATGGATTTCTTTTTTTTTTTTTGTGTTTGAATTTAAAGAAACTCAGATACATCAAAAGCTAAATTAATTGGTAATTTTGGATTTTGATTTGTCTTCGTTCACGAATTTACACGCGTGGGTATCTCAGGTCCCGGACATTACAGGGCATGAAAGCCAGAACCATTAGAACGGCGAGAATGCAGATCGGGACGAACAGCAGCATCAGCGGCGGCGGCGGCAGCGGCGGCAGCACCAGCGGCAGAAGCAGCAGCGACGCCGTGAGGCAGAGCAGCAGGAACAGAGACTCCGGGCCGAAGTAGCTCAGCTGGGAGAAGAGCACCGTCCTCTTCCCGGCGATCTTCCTCTGGTGGGCCGCCGGCGGGACATTCTTGGAAGCCACCTTCGTATTGGCTGCCGCCGCCGCCGCGCCGTAGCTGCTGTTCTTGGGGAGACTGTGGCGGTGCTCCAGGCTATTCAAGTAGTAATTTTCTTGGGCGCTTCTCGCAGGAAGAATCATTGTATTGGGAATTTATTCTTGAAATCGATTCAAAATTGGATCTTGGAATTGTGGTTTTAGTAATTAATCGAAAGCTTCAGATCGAGCGACCTTAGTAAAGCAGAAGAAGAAGAAGAAGAAGAAAGGATTTGGGTGATGGGTAATTGGATATGGAGTGGTGGCTCTGAATGTATTTGCAGAGTATATATAGACATACGGCGGACTCGCATCGTATATATATACACTTCTTTGAGCCGTCTTATTTACCTCGTGAAAAAATAAAATATTCCGTACTGCGTAGAGAAAACACATTATTTCACTAGAGATATAAAAAGAGAATAGGGTTCTATTATTTGATAAAATAAAATACTTTTGTCACATTTTATTTTATAAAATTTTGGACGTAATTTTTATATATGTACGGAGTAATTTTTATTTTTTATTGATGTAACAATTTGTAAATAAAATAATTTCAAAAGGTACAGGGTTAGTTTTCCCTCGTAAATCCTAATTCGTAATCAAATTTGGGACGGATGGAGTAGATAATAGTTGAATCATTGCTATGTCCACCGGCGTTGTTGCCTGTTTTATGATTGTTACGATTGTTGTGCTTTTATGTCATTATTTTTAGTTTTTTTCTATTTTGTGCTCTATACTTTCTCTTTTACGTGTCTTATGTGATCTTGTGTTATTCGTGTTATCTATGTTACTTGAGTTGGGTTCTCTAAGAAACAGTCTCTCTATTTTCGAGCAATAGTAAGGTCTGCATACACATACTATCCTCAAACACTACTTCTGTGAGATTTAACTAAGTTATTGTTATTGTTTTTATACAGAGTAAGAAGTACGAGAAAAATGCAAAAAAAAAGAACAAAATGTGATTTTTTAAAATCGTACTTAAATTGATGCTGGTAAGTGGTAACGATGTTACGAAATACGAAGTTACTCCGTAATATTATACTTCGTAGTCTCTTCGTCCCATGGTGAATTATATCATTATTATTTTAATTTCTCGATGATTTTTATTTGATTTACTTGTTGATTTTCATTGATTATTTGATAAGAATTCTTTTTGTTACCACATGTTTTGTGAAGCTTTTCACACAATTTTTTAATATCTAAGTTGTCTTTTTAAATTTCTATACCAATTTGTAAATAAAATAAATTTTAAAAACAATTAGTTTTTCATAGAATTTAAAGAGTGTATGAAGTGTATCATTTTGGAACGGATAAAATAAAAAAAGCTGAATCCCATCCCCATAGTCTCTCAATACCAGTCCAGCCACCAAGCTAGGCAGAAGATCGTAAATAAACCTATAATATGATATTGGAATTCATGATCTCTTAGTCAATAAAGCTCCCATATGATCAGGTAACTAACTCATTTAAAAGCTCAAATTTATGGTTATAGGACCAACATAGTTTTAATTTTTATACTCTAACAAATTCTCTCAACGGCCTAGATTTATTTTTGTTCGAGAATTGCACGTGAATACTGATCTTTAAAAATAACGTGACAATGATATTTTAAGTTGTGACCTCTTTGGCATCAAGACTCTCATACCATGTCAAGGAATCACCTCAACCAAAAACTCAAGTTTGTGGTTGTGGTCCATAATTTTTTAATATTTTAAAAAATAATCAAAATAACAATAACAATAATAATAATAATAATAATTCCTTTAATAATAATAATAATTGGGTATTTTGTTATTTTAATTTGGGGATGAGTATTATAGGAGTAATACTCTTGTTTTGAAAAAAAGCCTCGAACAGTCATTGAGAAGAGATAACTTAAAGTTTGATTGCACAAATTGGACTTAGGTAACACTCCCTCCGTCTCCATTTTTATTACAATTTTATTTTTTTCTCTCACTTCTCGATAAATTTTGTTTGTTCTTGTGTTTTTATTGATTATTTGATAAAAAAATATTTTAGTGATCTCTTGTTTTATACAATTTTTTATGTAATGTAATTTTATTTTTTATCAGTGTATCAATTTGTAAATAAAATAAAATTTTACTTTGTAATTCTCATTTTATAATCAAAACAGGGATTGGAAAGAGTATATAAGAAGTAAGAAAGAAGGTGCTGTGTTATGTTATGGGAAGCCGTGGCTTGGGGACGGGTTCAGTGGATTATCATACCGTAATCAAAGTAAGTGGATGGGGACAGCCGACTTTCAGGTTCGTCTCCCCTAGACGTACTATATATATATATACCCTTCCATTCCATCCCTCCCGATTTTAGGAGTTCTTCTTTACAAAGAATAATGAGCATGTGGTGGGCATGATTTTTCATGTCTCTTGTTATTAGATTTTCGTTTTTTTAATTTGGTGAGAAATAAAAAGAATGTAAATTTGATATATTTAGATATTACGAAAATCCTAAATGGAGGATCTCAAAATGTATATCTCCAGCATGGCTGCATTTGAGATGTATCGATATGAGATTTTAGTATTTTTCGCAATCTATCATTGGCTACCACTATCACCGCCAATCACCTTTGTTTTCAATCACTGATGAAATTATGATTTTAAATCTATTTAAAATACTTTATTTTATACTTCAAAACTCATCAAACGATGCCATACTATCAAAATTCATATTTTATTATATCTACAAAACTTATCAAATGGGCCATAAGTTTTTTATTAATTAAAATTATACCTCTAATTTAAAAAACTAGATCTAGTTCTATTAAAATTATACCTCTAATAACGGAGTGTCACATTTTAATCCAAAAAACTTTTGATCTAGTTCTAAAATATATAATTTGTTTATTTCTACACCAAACTCTCAAAAAAAAATCTCGCAAATCGCTTCATGAATTGTACATGGGGAAGGACTATATATTTATTTATATATTATTTATGCATTAATTTATTTATTTATATATTTATTTATCAATTTTTTATTTAATTATGTAATAATTAATTATTTTTTTATTTATTCATAAAAATTACATACAGTAACAAATAAAAAAAGTGTATTTTCCAACAGCCAAACTAAAATGTATTTCGGACTAAACAACCACCCTTGAGGCCAACTATCAAACATCATTTTTGGTTGTTTAACGAGTCAAATCCGTTAAAATTGGTTAAAAGAGCAAAAAACTATCCTAAATGCCAAAACCCAAACCTACACAGTTTATATTCTCAATGTTTTCGGATTCTAGATCTCTTAGCATTTAGCAGCATTCGAATGCTCCATATATGCTTGCATTCAAATATTTTTGGACATAAATATATAATTTTATACAAAGTATTGGAGATGCATGAATATTCGAATATTACAATTCAATCCGTTAATAAAACACATACTCTGTAGATGGAGTAATATTTACTCCTTCCGTCCCCTTATATTTGTCCACATTTGACATTTGGAATTGTTCATCTAAGTACTTTGACTCTTCAAATTCTCTCAATGTGTAAGTCTAAATATAGTCATGTGTGATCTTGTTTGATTTGTCTTAACCTATAGATTATTAATATATAATTTTTATAATTTTTTAATATAAAAATTACAAGATAAAATGGATTAAAGAAGTGCATTGGATGGTCTGCAAAAATGAAAGTGGACAAATGCAGGGGGACGGAAGGAGTAAAATCTAATAGCTATTAAAATTCAAAAAATCCAAAAAAATGGAAAAACTGCGGTGCTAATCTTGTAAATATATTGAACTTTCTGAAAATGCTCCATTACAAGTGTGAAATGCATCTCCTTAGTCTCAAAATTCACCAGTCTCATGTATTTTCGCAGTAAGGATATTCTCGCAGTAAGGATATTCTCGCCTGAACAACCCTCATTTTATATAACATTTAATTATTTAAAACCATACGAAACATTTAATTTTTTTGTCAAAGTGTTGAACGATTAATATGCTACTGTTTTTTGAACGAATTTACAAGATAAATTCCATATTTTTTATACACATATATATGCTCCATATTAAGGTAATTTAATTTCAATTAACAATTCAAAAATTATTTATGTATATTCTCGTTTAGGAGACATGACATGAGAGGAAATAGCAAGTGAATATTAAACAATGTTGCATTAATTAATAAATGTCATGAACCGTAATAATTGTGGTTTTTTTTATATAAAACGAATCATACCCATGGATATAGTTATTAGAACACAAACCGAAACAACGTTAGCCATGACCTCATGACCTGTTTGAGAATAATGTAGAGATTATCGTTTTGAAAAGACTATCTACGGACAGCGTTTAGTGTTAGCATTTTCAAACTAATCTACACCGTTGAAATTTTATCCAAAAAGTTAATGCTAAAATCTATAGAAATCACCATAAATAGGACTAGAACATAGATGAAAGTACCAAAATAGAACTTTCATATTTTTTTCACCGAAATATAACTTTGCACTGTGGTAATGTGACATTGTACATGTGTACATTACTATACTTTTTTTGGTAATGTACATGACCATGTCTGGTAATGTAAGTCCTATTTCGAGAATAAAAAACATGGAAATTTTATTTTGGTACATTTTCAATGTTTTAGTCCTACTTTGGTCTTTCTCCCTAATCTCTAATGTTATTTCCAAACAAGCTCATAGTATGTTTCGAAATAGTGTTAGAGATTAACGTTAGCGTTTTGGATAAAATTTTAATGGTGTAGATTACTTTGAAGAAATATTTGCACTTAATAGCACTAAAACTTAAGTCATTTCCTTAAATAGCACTTAAATTGTTCTATTCCCTAAATAGCACTCAATAATGTCCATAATGTCCGGTGATGACGAATATTTGCTTGAATAATGACTCATGCATAATGACTAAAAGTGCTACATTGGGAAGAAAAACACATGTGGTGCTATTTAGAAAAAGTCATTATGTTTTAGTGCTAGTTAAGTAAATTTCTCTTACTTTGAAAGCGCTAACGTGAAATGCTGCTTGTAGATAGTCTTTTCAAAATGATAACACTAATCTCTAACGATATTTTCAAATAAACTACTAGTCGGTATGGAAATCAATGAACATATATTGGTGGGAAGATATATAATCTTTCTTTAATTATCAAGAATTAATTAATAAAATGAAAGAAAATTAATTTAAGGGAGGTGAGATAAACAATTGCCTACACCCCTACAAATCCATATGCACCTAATTAATATAATTAAAGAAATGTACTCTCTCCGTTCTCAAAAACACTTTCTCTTTCATTTTTTCTACTTTTACCATTACTTTTTCATACTCTACCTATCACATCATACTTTTTCTTTAATAATCTATTTATTACATCTTACTTTTACACATCACATCAGAGGCAAAATTGGAAATCAACTATGGAGTATAATTTAACACTTCCTTATTTTTGCTCCAAATCAAAATGGAAAGGGTTTTTCCAGACGGAGGGAGTATAAAATAGTGGGCAACGTGCTTGCCATGCCGCTTGTATTGTACCGACTGAAATTTGTGTTTTAATTTGTAACTTAATTAATATTCCATCCGACAAAATGTTACGGATTATTTCAAATTTGGTTATATCCTAATTAATATGTATGTATACCCTAATTAATATGTATGTATCAATATGTATGTATACCCTAATTAAGGAAGAAAGCATGAGTAATTGCAGTAGAATATTCACGATGCATTTTCGTCAATACAATTTAATAAATTACGCCATCACTTCAATAACACCATCACTCTAACAAAATTTGTATTTTACTTCAATGCTTTCAAATTTACTCCTTCCGTCCTATTTTATAACGCCTGTTTTGTTTTACGATGTTTGACTAAAATTATTTTTAAATCATTTTATATGACAAATGGTATAAAATTAAAAAATAAAAATTACATATTAAAATACTACATCAAAAGATCTACAAAACTAATAGTGACAATAGTACTTTATTTTTTCAAATTGCTAACGAAAATAGATAAAGAAAGTGAATGAAGTTTGACCCTGTGAATAATGAACATGCATTATAATTTGGGATGAAGGGACTAATAAATTACACCATCACTTCAATATGTTTTTAAGGCTTCTTTGGTTTATTTACTGCGATCAACTTGTTTTTATTTTAAATTAATATGAATGAATGTTTATTTTTTGGAAAAAATATCCAGAATAATCCTGATTTTATCTGGTCTTTCAAAATTAATCCCACATTTCACCGTGATCCATAATAATCCCAACTTTACTGGAATTTGTAAATTTTGGGTCGCCGTTAAGTTAGTAATGTCGAGTTAACGGAAACGACCTATTTTGTGCAACAAAATGAAGGTTGAGATTTTTCCCGATGAATTTTGTTATTTTATTCTTTGGAAATTTTAGTTTAAATTTTTAAAATTACTTTCTACCTCCATCATTTCTATTTTTTAAAGATTAATCTAACTTTGGATTAAAAAAAATAGATATAAAAAATAATGAAAAATGCGAAAAATAACTAACATCATACAAAGTTAATGAAAAAAATAGTAATAAATAGAAATTAACCTGAAACTGGTAAGAAATAAAATAAAAATATATGGAGTAGTGGGTTTTAACAATTTACACACAATGCAGAGCATTAATGTACTACTTCTTCTTATTTTTAGGAAAAATTATCTAGAATAATCCTAACTTTACATGTTCTTTCAAAAAATAAATAGTACATTAATACTCTGTCATGCGTAAAATGTTAGAGCACTCCACTCATTATATTTTTGTTTTGTTTCTTTTCAATTTTAATGTAATTTTTATTGGTTGCCTTTTTTATTTCATTAAATTTGTATGATTTTGGTTATTTTTCTCATTTTGGATATTTTTATTTTTTTTTTATTTTTTATAAGATATGAATAATATTTAAAAAAGGAAAAGGAAATTGATGCAGAAAGTTATTTTAAAAATTTAAATAAAAATTTCAAAAAAAAAAATAAAAACGAAAATTCACCAAAAATAACCCCAACTTTCTTTTTGTTATGCAAAATAGGTTGTTCCATTAACCAGCCATTAGCAACTTAACGGCGGCCCAAAACTCGCAAATTTCAGTAAAGTTGTGATTATTATGCATTACTATGAAATGTGGGATTATTATTTAAAGACGGAGTAAAGTTGAGATTATTTTGGATAATTTTTCCTTATTTTAAAGAGTGCTTCTATGATGCACCTTGGGTGCATACCATTTTTGTAGACTTCTCATATATTTTTTTTTAATTTTTGTATTTAAAAAAATAGATGATTATTTAAGCAGTTAAGAAATGCTTATTTTACTCATATGTAGGTCCATGGCTGACCTTAGGTCCAGAATAGAATTTGCCCATTTTTAAATATTTTTATAATATTGTACATGTTAATATTAAATTAGTAGCATCCCGATTTGCTAACTCGTTGGTTTGAATTAGGCGAGTTGAGATGTTACATCGCATATATTTTTCACAATCTAATCATTGGATTTCTTTTTCATAAGCTCCAATACATATAATTACTTTATGTTGAGGGTCGATGAAATAAGCATCGACATAAGAACAAAAAAAAGATTTGATCTGATCTGGTCTGATCTGATTTTAATAAGAATAAGAAAAAAACAGAAAAAATAAATTGAATGGAACGAGGCCCAAGTTCTTCCCTCGAAGTTTGAATCTCAACAAAAATTGTGAATATAATTAGGTTCTTCCCTCGTAGGTGAATATCAATAGATAATTGAGATAAAAATCACCCTAAATAGGACTAAAATATAGAAAGAAGTACCAAAATAGGAGTTCAATGTTATTATTCTCAAAATAGGATTTCACATTGTGGTAATGTGGTTGTAATGTTGCACTGTACATGTGCACATTAATATACTTTTTGGTAATGTACATGACCATATTTGGTAATGTAGATGCAAGTTAACTCTTATTTCGGGAATAAAAATATGGAAGCCCTATTTTGGTATATTTGCACTGTTTTACTCCTACTTTAGTCTTTTTCCTAATTGAGATACATATGGTAAATTATTTCCTCCACCATTCTCGAGAAACACGGAGGCGGGGATTCCATTCTTTTAAGTAATGCATTTTATGAAAGAATAAACTTACGGGTGATCACATATACTTAGTATTTGTGCTTGCCTGGTGTGCAAATAGAGTACTCCTTTTGGTTTACCCCTATCATGCTATCGTGTGACAGTCGACAAAGGCATCATGGAGATGTGGTGGCAGTGTTACGGATCGGTAATACCGCCCCCCCCCCCCCCTTCATCTCGATCGACATTGGGGGTAACAGAGCATATACGACGAAGACGCCGCCGACCCGCTTCTCTCTCTCTCTCTCTCTCTCTCTTGCTTTGTTGCTCGGGAAGGTCTCCCACCCACACCCCAACCTTCTTTTACCTTTCTCCCTCCCTCTTGCGGAGCTTTGGATGCTGGCGTGGCCGTAATAAAAATGTTACGACTACTCCGTATTAGGGCTGGACACGGTACCGGTTCGGTACCGTCACCGGAAACGGTACCGCCGGTACCGAGCACCGTGACGACTACCGGGACGGCTTAACGGTTCCGAGAACCGGCACCGGTACCGCCACATCCGGTCTCGGTTCCGGTGCCCCAAAATTGTTACCGGCACCGCCGGTACCGGTGCCGGTTATATTTTTTTTCTCCTTTTTGCTCTCCAACGGAAACCTGCAAAAAAAAACAAAGTTAGTGGGGGGGGGGGGGGGGGCGGCCAAAACGGCTAATTGGCCATGGGGTCATGGGGAGGGGGGAGGGGAGGGGGGTTATTTTTTTTTTATAAATACTCATTTTTTCTTCTAAATTCTAAAAAAATCTCACTCATCAATCCATATCCATCTCTCTTACTCTATAATCTCTATTCTCTCATTCTCTCAAATTTCAATATCTCAATCTATCATTTTAATTTCTCAATCTTAATATCTTATTATCTCTTTTATACATTTTTTTTAAATATATTATATTTTAATATAAAAAATTTCGAAATTATTTGAAATTTTCGAAATTTAATATTTCTTTAATATCAAAAAATATATAATATATATTTTAAATATATTCTCTATTTTTTTTTGAAATTTTCGAAATTTTATATATAAAATTTCGAATTTTTTTCAAAGTTTCGAAATTTAATATATTATTTTTTTATATCAATATATATATATATATATATATATATATATATATATATATATATATATATATATATATATATATATATATATATATATATATATATATTAAAATGTCGAGAGAGTCCGGTAGAAGGTCCGTGGATATGGGCGCCGTGAACCGAAGTTCGAGTAGAGGCAAAGCAAAAGTCACCTCCGACGGTTCGACCTCACGCGTTTCTCGAGGAAGACACTCCGTCTCTTCCTTTCCTACTATCCCCGATCACTTAATCGAGGACGCTATGACGGATGAAGAATTCGACCAGATTTATTCTGGTAGAGGGGACGCAAATCTCCCCACTCTTGATAGTGTATTCGAAGATATTGATGAAGCAAATCTGGATAATCTGGACGGGGACGATGAGCCTACACCGCAGAGCAACGACGTCGACGTGGAGGCAGGTGAGCCCGCGACCTCTCGAGGTCCGGATAAAGGTAAAAAAAATATAAATTAAAGTTATTTGTTTATCATTTTGACAAAGAAAGAAAAGATGGCGTAGTTTATGAAACTTGTAAACATAGTGGGACCGTCATAAAAATGGGAGTCTCCGGCGGTTATGGCGGTCCGGAAAAACACCTAAGGTCGAGGCATCCCGTGGAGTTTGCCAAATACGAGGCAAAAAAGAAGGGACGACAAGAAGTGCAAACCCAAATTTCTCGGTTTGCTAACAGAGGTAAGGGCGGCCTTTTTGCTTATAGCGACGAGCAAAATAAGCAAAAAATGGCCGAAATGATTTGTGAAGAAAATTTGCCATACATGTTTTCTGAGAAACTTGGTTTTATTGATTATTGTCAACAGGCATTAAACCCTCAAGCACGAGGTTTTTCAAGAAAAACAATTAAACGAGAAATTATTCGTCAGTATAAAAATGGAAAAATAAATTTGGCAAATTTTTTTCTTAATTTTAATTCTCGTGTTGCTATTTGTTCTGATATTTGGAGTGAAACTTATCATAATTTGTCTTATATGGGTGTTACTTGTCATTGGATACATAGTGATTGGATTATGCATAAATGTGTTCTTGCATTTCGTGATTTCAATGAACAGCATACTGCTGAAAATATTTTCCTATTGTTTCAGAGTATTCTGCGGGTAGATTTAGAGAAATTTGCCCACCGTCTACGGCTATGGGTAGATTTCTGCATCAACGGTGTGTCTGTCATGTTTTAAATTTATGTGTTCAACAGGGACTAGAAGCTATGGGCGGAGTTTTGACGAATATTAAAGAAGGAATTAAAAGAATTTGGGGGGCTCGTCTTGTTTCGAAAAAATGTAAGATTTTCTGTAAGTCTAAAAGTAGAAAAGAAATAGTTTTTGCAAAAGATATCCACATTAGATGGAATAGTACATACAAATTGATTCATCAGATTCTAAAATATAAAGAGGAACTTGCTGAATTTTTTAGTGATGAACTTCGTATAATCATTGATCCTTTTGAATTTGTACTTGTTGAAAAATTGAATGCCGTATTAGAAGTTTTTAATAACGCAACTCTTACTTTTTCTCATGTTTACCAACCAACTACAAATACATTTTTAAATGAGTGCGTTACAATCGCAACATGTTTTCGTGAAAGTAAGGCTGATCCAGATTTGTAATCATATGTCTCTCCTATGATACAAAAATGGTGTTCTTATTATTTGTACATTCCTGATATTTATAAAATAGGTATTATTTGTGATCCACGCTTTAAAATTGAAAATTATAAAATTTTAATTGATTATTACTACAAGTGTTTTTTAGATGAAAATAGTTATTACTACTCTTATTTAGTAGAATGGAAAAAAGAAAGAGATAATGCTGTAACTTTTTTTTGAGAATTTGTTTGAGGAATATCAAGGGTTATACGGCACTGTACAAGAAGAAACAGCACCACCTCCGCCCCCGAAATCAAAAAACGTTTTGCCGGAATAGTTGGTGGGCTTCTTGCAAAGAAAGGGAAGCGTGCTCATTCTTCGACGAGTTCAAGTGGTACAACAGTAAGCTCGCACAACGAACTTGCTATGTACCAGGGTGTGCCATGCGATTACGATGAAGACGAAGTGGATTTTGACGTGCTCGGATGGTGGAAGCGGAACGAACACATGTTCCCATGTCTCTGCATGCTAGCAAGACAAGTGTTATCCGTTCTGGTATCAACCGTAGCAGTTGAACGAGAATTCAGTGCTGGTGGCAACATTCTAACCGACTTTTGAAACGCTTGTTTGCAACCAAGATTGGCTCTTGGCAAGACGTCGAGCTCAAGAGTCAACGTACCAACTCGAATTGGAGCATTACATGAATGCAACAACAGATGGAAGTCCGAGTTCTGAAGAATAAGTTATAATTTTTTTTGTTAATGTAAATATGTAATTAGTTTTTTTTAGCTGAGCGATATATAAGCTCCTTCGAGGGTTTCTTTACGGTTCTTTACCTCGTCGCTTTTTTTGAACCGTCAGGATATTAAATGTGGTTGTTCTTCAGTTAGTGTATTATTCATTTTAAATATTTGAATAACAACTATATTTTTAGATTTTTGACTTCATTCTTTCCTTAAACAATTACAAATTTAAAATTTTATACTTAAAAATTTTAAAAAAAGCAAAAAAAATAATAGGGGGGGGGGCGAAACCGGCCGGTACCGGAACCGCCGGTCCGGGAACCGGTACCGGCCGGTACGGTGACGGTTCCGGTGACATGGGGTGGCGGTTCCGGAACCGGAACCGTACCGGAACCGTACCGTGTCCACCCCTACTCCGTATATAATACCACAACTTGAATCATGTTGCAGTCCTAATTAATTGGGTCAGTGTTTAATTTTCAGTGGATATTCCACCAATCCAATTTTAAAAAGAGCCAGCAAGCCTATGTGATCTAACTGTAACATTTTTAGAAAAATTCTGTTATTTTGTACCATTGAAAAAATTATCCAAAACATTAACATTTAATTTTTACAGCGTTTAATTTTACTCTCTCTGTTCCAATTTAAATCGTCTGTCTCGATTTACGATGTTTGACTACAATTATTTTCAATGTAATTTATTAGAGAATTGGAGCGGAATTTAAAAGAATAAATTTTACATTTTAAAAAATTACACCAAAAATTTTACGAAACAAGAGGAGACATGACTATTATTTTATCAAATGAGTAACAAAAATAGTGAAAAAAAATGAATGAAGTTTGTCTTTGTAAATAATAAACATGCAACTTAATTTGGGACACTCGAAGTAATATTTTCAAAGTTATTATGTACCATTAAAAAGAATTATTCAAAACATTAATGGTGACTCAAAACGTTATCCCCAAACAAGGCCTCCGTGATAAGTAACTTCTTTTAAGTCTCTTAATAAGAGAAAAATAAAACATTTTACATAACCAACCCCACTTGTAATTTGTAAAGACACTCCATAGTCCACACCAAGTGACCACCTGAAACCCTCATACTGAGCACAACCACAAGGCACACACATACCTCGGCATGGATTAAACAAAAGCATAACTGAACTTATGAAACATTACAGTATTTCACAATAAAGGGTGGGAAATGAAACACAACTCCGAAGTCTCTCCTAAAACATACCCGAAACGGTGTCGAGGAAATTTGGGCCGTAGTTCAAATTCCTCAAATTATTGGGCTCAGAATCACCCGCCAGCAAACAAACAGTTTCTTCTCCGGATCATTGCAGAGCAATGCTTCAATCCTACAAAATACAAGTTCGAACACAAAATTTTTGAATAAAAATGGGTATGAGCCCAAAATATAGGAGCCAATATATGCCAGCTTGTGAAAGAAACAGTATGGTCCACGTTGATCATAATTATCAAACAGATTGGACTTAAAAACACAGATGAACACAGACTATGTTGCCCTTGAAACCGATTACAATCCCGCCAAACAGCCAGTTGCAAGTTCCCCTTAGAGCTGCAATCTAACCAAGTACAAACGAGAGGTGGTTCCCATTTGGATGCTTCTAAATCCGTATTCGAGTATAACAAGATATTTAAATAGATATAGAATATTGGGAGGCACGGGGGTGGATTCCACCTGGGTTTGTTGTTTAGTGAAATGTTTAAACAACAATAAATATTTTTCCACATTTCAAATAATCTTGTAGACTTGTACTATATGGTTAATAAAGCATTGAGCTTTTTTGACCTAAAAGCAGTTGTTTGTGTCATATTTTTAATGAACAAAATATGTGTTTTGGTTTATTGTGAGGGTTATTTTTCTACAACTCCGTTAAAAAAAATTGCCTCTGTGATTCTCACATCCCCCCCCCCCCCACACTACCATCTCCTATTCTTCTTTTCTTTCTAGGTTGATTAATTAGCCAAGGGTCTTTGACATAGCATTTCAACCTTTTGGTAGGGGTAAGGCCTACATATATCTACCCTTCTCAGACCCCACTTGTGGGATGTGGGATTTAGTAGGTTGTTGTTGCTATTTTTCTTTTTCCATTCCCTTGTGGAGCCAAAGATTCACTATTTGTTGGCTTTGGGGTATGATGGAATAAAGCAAATTGGCTCTTTGAACTGTCCGTGCTTCTAGCAATTGTGAAGTAGCAGTTGGTCAATGCAACGTTCGACGCTCATCATGGGTCATCTGGAAACAGCCGCTCTATGCTTAAAACATAGGGGTCAGCGTACATCCGACCCCTCCTTACCCCGCAATAGGCGGGAGCCATTGAGACACTGGGGTAATGTTGTTGTTGTTGCTGCTATTTTTCTATATGCGGGTGATAAAGCTAATTTCAAGGAGAAAAAGTAAGCGGAGCATCAATCATTCATGTATGAAATAGTGAAAATGATATTGGATGTTAGCCAAAATGAAGGAAACAATAGTTGTTACCTAGTTCTCCATATATACACATCCCAAAACTCGTGTATATACAATTGTCTAGTGGCACACAAATTTTTTTCTTAATAAAGGCTAAAATTATGCACAGGTGTTCAGAGATCATAATTTACATATTGAGAAACTTAATGCAACCAAAGATAAAACCCGATAACACACAAAACACATTTAGGTCCATTTGGAACGTGAGAAATGCTAGACAAAGACGATGCAGAGGAAATTGTGGAGAAAATATGGAATTCGAGAGGAAAGAAAATGTGTGTGGATAAAAGATTGCTTTATGTTCAAACTCATTTTATTTGAACTTTTCTATTTTAAAGTGACAACAAAATTTGAATTTAAGATATATTTTGAACTCTTTAAAAAAATTGTTCCAACATATTTTCAAAGGTAAAGCCGTGAAACCAAACATAAAAATTTGTTTAGAAGATTGCTTTAATCTAGAGAAATCATTTTTTTAGATTTATGTTCAAACTTATTTTATTTAAAATTTTCTATTTGAGATAGAAGGGAAAATTTAGATTTAAGCCAAACTTTGAATTCTTTTTTAAAAAATTGTTCCAACATACGTAGTGTATATTCAAATGTAAAGCAGTGAAACCAAACATAAAAAATTGTTTTCCTTGCTACTATTTTTCTCCCTACGATCATCTAAGCAGCAAAAAGAGCTTTAGAATTACAAAATGGTTGATATTTACCTCATCATCATCATCGCCTCCATCTTCTTTGTTCTTCTTGAGACGGGTGGTACCGCCCTCCTTGTTGATGGGTAACTTCATTGCTCCAAAGGGTGTATTCACGTTGATGTGTCCTTTCATTGTATAGCCCGTTCCTCGACCCCTTATCATGTCCCATAGAGCTGACCCAAAGTCCTTGGGCCTGAAGGTGACAGGAAGGTCAATGTAGGTAATTCCTTTTTTCTTAATGTCGGCAGACTTGTCAAGTTCAGCACCCCCAATGTTCACATCAGACAGCCAAAGATCATAGTCAAGTGATTTGAGGCCCAGATCAAAGTCATTCATGTTTTCTAGTTTCAAATGAAGAACAGCAACTGTTTCCTCAAAAGAGAACCTCTCAAACCGGATCCTCTCAAGATCGATGTCTGGCTTGTAAGGAATGGGAATTTCACCAGTTTTCTCCAGAGGAAGAGTTAACCTGCCGAAGACAGGCACGTCTACTATGAGGTCCACCTTTATCCTGTAAGGGATTATGCTTCCGGGCTGTATATCCTTATATGTACTCTTAATGTCATCATAAATCAGGTTGACCGGTATCTTGATAGTTTCCGAACCATGTGCATGGATAGTTCCAGCATCCGGGATAAGCCCAGAAATCAGCTTCCTCCCATCACTCTCAATTAAGTAGTTTATGTCAACAAGAGGGATGGGAACAGGATTTGGATTCTTCACCAGAACATCAACGACTATTTCAGCCTTTTCGAGATTGATATGAGGAATATGAATCCCAGCAACATCTGCAGTTGGTTTTCCAAACCCTATCGTCTCCTCTATCTTCTCACCTATGTCATGGATAAAATCCTTCACCTTGTCTATGAACCCACCCTTCTCTTCATTCTTGTCTTCCTTGTCGTTGATGCCCCTTTCCACAATCTCAGGGTTTTCAGACGACGACATACCTTCTCCCTAGCTGGGATTAGATGGATAATCAACTAATTACACATTCATGATCGATTGAAATAAATTGATTGAATTCAAACCATAAACAAGCTTGATTAGAAATAATAATTGATCCATGGCAGCATAATTACCAGACAAACAAGGTAGCATGAATGAATACGCGTACAACACATATGATCCAAAATCGTATCATCTAACAATATGAGCAGACGCAGTACTACACTAAATTTAGGGTCAGAAATCATCAATGCGGAGGATGAGCTATTGAGCTAACTGGCCAAGCACAAAGGGGGCGCGATTTATTCTATGGAAACAAGACGGATCGATCAAGTCAACGCGGATCAGATCACATCAGCATTATTCAAAAAAGGAGAGCAAAACAGAAAATCCAGCACCAACGGGATGAGGATTTGGGGACGACCGGTCAAAAGAAAAGCACATCAAAACTAATTGAAACTAATTGGTATTGATTTGTTTACCTGAAGACAGATGATCGGTCGGAGATGGCGGAAATGAGATGTCCGGACAGATTGTGGTGAAGACGCAGTGAGGAAATGCAGAGCAAAGGAGGATCAGTTGGAGGGGGGCCTAATAATTTACGGCGTAATTAAAGTCTGGATTGATTGGTTCAGTTGCTAGGCAACGGTGCCAGGTGTCACTCGCTTTTTGAAGTGATTTAGAGCCTCTTTAGAAGAACAAAAAAGAAACATGAAAATTTGAAAGAACACAAAGAAAATGAAAAAAAGTAGTGGAAACTGGAAAGAACTGAAATAAATTGAATGAAATTGGAAAAACACATGAAAAATGATATGTTTAAATCTCATTTGTATAAACCTCTTGGTTCCCATGATATTGAGAACCAATGTCATGGGATGACCCGGAGGTGTTTTGGTGCCTCGTACGTAAAATTGACGGTTCCTATTCCCCGATAAATCCCCAACCCCGCCCCAACCCGAACACATCTCTCATCCCCTTCAATTGCATCCATAATGTTAATTTTAACGTTGGAGTCAAAATAATTGACTCCAAAGTCAAATTTAACTACCAAGATGTCAATATCACTCCATGTGGCAAGATTACTACATAAATGTAAACATCAGTGTTTATTTTTTAAAACTGGTTATGGTGTTATTAACTAGAGCAAAGCATTGTTTGTTAGAGCATGGGCACTGGCGTGTCAAAGCCACTGCCATGCATGCCAACTCCTCATATTTCCTCCTTTTCCATGGCAAGGCATAGCAAGACACCTTGCACGCCAAGGCAAGCGCGAGCCAATTTTTTCTCTTTTTTTGTTTATTTTTTGTAAAAGAAAGAAGTTTTTTTATTTTATTTTTGTTAGAGGCAAGCGCAGGGGATTAAAGGCACTGTTTTTCATTTTTAAATTTTTTATTTTTTTCTGCTTTCCAATCTCTTTAAAAATAACTTCACCCTTTTTTAATTGTCTTTCTTTTTTTCTTTACAATCTATTTTCTTTTTCAAAACAATCTAACCTTTATTTGAGACTAAAAAATATACTTTTTTAAACATTAATATTTCATGTGAAATTATATAATTTAATTTAAAATTTTTTAAAATTTAACTCTCTTTGTACAATTAAAATCTTTACAAGAAAATGCAATAATTTATAATAAAAAAGCACACATGGACTAATTAAAATATGTCAAAAATGTTAACATTGTCAAAAAAAGATTAGAATTATTTTTATTAAAAAGGTAAGTAAAATAATTTTAATAATTAAAATATATTAAAATGGTGTAAAAAATGATAAAAAGAGTGACTTGCCACTGCAAGATATGTCACTCCACTCATGTACCACACGCTGACTGAATTAGTTTTGATTGACTAAAATACTCTACGTCATCGTGTGACATTCAATTTCTTACTTGTCATTGCACATGTTTTTAGAGTGCAACTCTCTAGTCCATGTGGACAATATGCCACTGATGTCTCCGTTCGTAAAATTGACGGTTCTTACCCTCTAAACCCCCGGTAAACCCCTCACCCCGCCCCGACCCGACCACACCTCCACACCCCCTTCAATTGCACCTCACAAGTTAATTTTGTCTTTGGAGTCATATCACTAAAATAATAACATAGTCATATCACTTCCTGTTTTATAAACTCTTTAGTCTAATTATTAGACATATAATTTTTATTTTTAAATTTTTTCATTTATAATAAAATAATTACACTGAAAATATCAGTCAAATCTCGTAAATCATAACGGCAAGAGAATTTTAGAAGGAAGAGTGTAATATATTAAGTTTAATATCAACATTGATGCTGGATTACTATATTAATGTAAACATTAATGTAAGTTTTTATGGGGCTAGCTTTTTTATTGGGACTTGGGAGATTAAGTTTAATGTCAACATCAATGTTGGATTACTATATTAATGTAATTAGTGTAAGTTTTTATTAGAGTTTTACCCGACATTCTCCCTTATAGGGGTGGGGTATATCTTTAGCACTTTGGTTCCCATGACATTGGGAACCAATGTCATGGGATGACCCGGGGGCGCTCCGATGCCCCGTTCGTAAAATTGACGGTTCCTACCCCCCTAACTCCCCCGGTAAATCCCCCACCCCGCCCCGCCCCGAACAAACCCCTCCACCCCCTCCAATTGCACCCCACAAGTCGATTTTGACTTTGGAGTCAAATTTTGACTCCAAAGTCAAAATCGACTTGTGGGTGCAATTGGAGAGGGTGGGGGGTTTGTTCGGGGCGGGGCGGGATGAGGGGGTTTACCGGGGGTTAGGGGGTAGGAACCATCAATTTTACGAACGGGACACCGGAGCGCCCCCGGGTCATGGGAACCTTCCCCTTATCTTTAGTGTACCTCTAACATTGATTTTTTTTTAAATTTTTTATGGCAAAGTTTTTAATTTTAACATAAAAAGAATCAGAGGAGAATCTTATTTGGTTTTGATACACTGCCAATGCGTGCAGAAATTGGGTTTCGGGTCGAGCCACCAGCAATCAACCTGACCCGCCAAACTTTTTTCCCTCGGACCAGACGTAGTAATCACAGTAATTGTTCCCTGCGCGGCACAGACACGAAGGTAGCTACAGCTACAGGATGCGAAGTCCCCTGGCGGAAAATCACAGTCGCCGCTGCCCGCTTTGAGGAGCCGCCGATTCATTGCGACGAAGTTCGTTCCGGGTACCATTTTGCATTTCAATATCGCGTCTGAAAAATCCGCTTATTCTATGGTTCGATTGCTGATTTGTTGCTCGCCGGGATTGCTTTTGTTTTGGGTGTATTTGTTTAGATTTCTTCAATTTCTTTCTGTTCTTTTAGTTTTGCCTTCAGCTTGAGTATTTGCAGTTATTTATATCTGATCTCTCTGTTCTCTCAGATTTGATGGTTTCATTTGATTGCCCTCCCCGTCCATGAAAGTGCATATTTTTGGCATTTCGAAGCTCAGAAGTCCTTTTATTTGGGATTGGGTTTAATTGGGCTGGGATTTCTTGGCGAATAGTTTGAATTGTGTGATACTTCAATGGATGCTAGATCATTTTGTCTTCTTAGTTTGAACTGAGAAATTACTAGAATGTCATCAGTCTTCCTCACATTTTCCTCATATCGCCATAGGTAGCATTTTTTGGCATCAAGTCTTAGTTGTGTTTTTGAATTAAATCACGAATAGTCTATTGGGCAGGTAATAAAGATGCATCAAGCTGACATCAACCGCGAAGAAGACGACACTGAACAGCCATTTCCACTTGCAACAACTGCGGGAGAGGGCTCAACCCATGTAAGAGGACAAGAAGGCCAGGGTGCAGCTACTATAAAGAAGCAACTAGATCCCAAGGTGGTATGTTTTTATTTTTATATATATTTTTCTCTACTGTCTTTGGAACCTGTCGACCATGTGAGTTCTGTAACTTGTCTTAGCATTTTCTGGTCGTATGCATTGATTACAATTTGATATTGCTGCAAGTTTTTCACATTGCCACAAGCATCTTTCATTGGTTTTCATTGATGTTGTTCACATGAACTTGTTTTTCTCTAATGGCAATCCACTCAAGAGAACTTGTTTTTCATTGATGTTGAATTATTTTAGTGACTCTGATATTAGTAATTTCTATTGATGTTACTTTAGTGAATTTGTATATGTACTGGTAGAAGAAAAGGAGACCCACAAGATTGTGTAGAAATTTATAAGCTACCATGAAGTTATGTGAGAGTGAAAGAACAAAGTGAGGAAATGTATTAATATATCAGAGGATCAATTTGTGTTCATGTTTTGGGGATCAACAACAAAGGTGATACATCTTTTGAAAATTGAGACAACTCATAGGATATTATAAGCAAGTAATGAAGATCCACATATGGTTTTTATACGGGGGTAGATTTGAAGAGAGTTAATGATAAGGTACCAACTGAATTACTTCGGTGGTCTATGACAAAGAATAGTGTTTCACAGAACGGCTGAAATATATTGATCTAATCAACCAGATGTTAGAACCCACAAGATTTTCCTATCACTGTACGATTGCACTATGGATCATCAACAAGTTTGTTCTTCTTTTCAATCATTATGGATGTGTAAACTAAGAATATGAATAATGGAATCTTGTGATCCCTCTGTCCCATTGGGTTCTTGACCGAGAAAGTTTTACGGTGTTTTAGGCATGTAAATTCGTTGGTTACTTTCCATTTTCACCCCTAAAAGTATAAATAATAAAGTAATGACTAGTACAAATAGTAAATGAATGATGATTTGCTTGTCAAATCCAAAATAAGGGTAGTATGGAGAATTCATTTTTTTCCAAAAGAGTTAGTGTAAGAAATTAATGGGACGGGTGAAATGGACAATCTAAAGAATCTAGCGGGACGGAGGGAGTACGTTTTTTCGGGTGATACTCTATTAGTAGACGAAAGTAAGGAAGATACAATAAATGCTAGGTTGGTATTAAGGAGACACACGATGGAATCACATGATTTTAGACAAGTCAAAGCAAAACAGAACATAGGGAGTGAAATTGGATTGGAAGGAAATAATTTCAAGTACTTGGGATCTATTATGCGAATTAATGGAGATCTCGACAAAAATGTTTTCCATAGGATTAATATAATGTGGTTCAAAATCTTCAAATTGAAAGGAGCAACATGAGTACTATATGAATGTCTATAAGATTTAAAGATAGTTCTATAGGACAGCTAAGTGCTAAGACCCCCTGTTTTATTATACAACCTTGTTGGATGGTGGGATATAAAAAAAGATTTGATAAGAAGATGAATGTGGTGAAGATGCGTATGTTACAATGTATGTTCAACACTTTTCTTAAACACCTCAAAAGTCAAATTAGGTAATGTTTTATGGAATGGAGGGAGTGTGTGTGTGTGTGCGTAGACACATACACATATTTACTCCCTCCATCTCCAAGTCAACTTTACACTTCTCCATATTTCCTTTTAGGAAATAAATATGTGAACCATTTTATTTCTCTCCCATCCAATAATTTTCAACCACTTAAACATTTTTCTTAAACTCCGTGAAGTCAAAATGTCAAATTTATTTGGAGACAGATGGAGAGTGCACACACACACACAACCTCTGCTTCTTTCTACTTGGCGCATTTCAGTTTGCAATGTTTGATCAAGTTATTATTAATTCAATTTATTTGAAAATTAGTGTAAAATAAAAAAAATAAAATTTATATATTTAAAAAGGGTGTTGCTAAATACACTCCAATTTTGGCTATATCCACCCCATTTGTTAAAAGTGTACAAATTTGCCCCTAAAAGTGTAAAAAGAAAAAATTATATGTAAACCTAGCATAAGTATAAATTTGTCAAATTCTCATAAATGGGGTGGACTTAGCCAAAAGTGGGGTGGATTTAGCAACACCCATTTAAAAAATATATCAAGTATTATAACAATACAAGGATGTGACATGATTATATTATTTTATCAAATGAGTAACGACAATAGACAAAGAAAGAATATAAAGTTTGACCTTCTACATAGTAAACGGGTCAAGTAAAAAGAAATGGGGGGGGGGGGGTGGGTGGGTGGGTATATCTTTGCGGGGTTATAACAGTTGTATTTATATATACATGTGAAGGTCTCATTGGTAAGCATTTCACGGGATCTGCTATTAGCTTACCAAAGTCTCGGAGTGGTATACGGGGATTTGAGCACATCACCTCTTTATGTCTATCAAAATATATTTGTGGACAAGTTGCAGAAGCATCAGACTCCAGATGCAATATTTGGTGTCTTTTCATTGATCTTTTGGACACTGACACTGATGCCTTTGCTCAAGTATGTAGTTGTGGTGCTGAGTGCAGATGACAATGGTGAAGGTGTGTTAGAGTGTTAGACTAGAACTCATGCTGCTCTTTAATTTTGGAACTACTTTTCCCTCCTTCCCTCTCTGTTTTTTCCCCTCCTAATTGGTTTTTTACTGCATGAACCTATATTTATTTTTCCAGGTGGAAGCTTTGCTCTTTATTCTCTGCTATGTAGACATGCAAAGCTCAATCTACTTCCCAATCAACAAGCCGCTGATGAGGAGCTATCTGCTTACAAATATGGTTCCACTAGGCTTCCTGCATCGTCTTTACCATTGAAGCGATTTATAGAGAGACACAAAAAGGCACGGACAATCTTATTCCTTGTTGTGTTGCTAGGGGCTAGTATGGTTATTGGTGATGGTGTGCTCACTCCTCCAATATCAGGTATCCAATTTTAACTGTCAATATTATCTTTATTGCAACTATCAAGTTTATATATGAGATTTCAAGTTTCTTTTGATAAGAGAGTGATATTGCACAGTTTTAATATTTGTTGTATGTTAAGCCAACACAGAATTGTTCCGAATTTATCCATTAAACTGGCATTCATGACATGAAGGTTACCTGATTCATCAATTATAGGACCAAAATTGTTTTATGTGGATTTTATACCCACTCGAGCTTGAGTAAACTCATATTCATTTTCTTATGCAGTTTTGTCATCGGTTTCGGGGATTCAAAATGCTGCGAAAAGTCTGCCTAATGGTGGGTATAACTAATCTTTTAAACTTTTTGTTCTCTGATCTCTAAATCTCTAATAAATCTCATTTTGATGCAGTGCATATTTCATTTACTCATCTAGTTACCAGAAGTATTTTTTGTTTATAGGTGCAGTCTTACTGATTACTTGCATTATATTGGTTGGTCTATTTGCTCTTCAGCATGTTGGGACCCACAGAGTAGCTTTCTTGTTTGCACCAATAGTAGCAATATGGTTAATATCAATCTTTTCCCTTGGGTTGTACAATACCATAGTCTGGAATCCTAAAATTGTATCGGCTCTTTCTCCCCATTATATCATCAAGTTTTTTCGGGATACTGGAAGAGATGGATGGATTTCACTTGGAGGGGTGCTCCTATCTGTAACAGGTAATTAGTCTAAGAAAAACCATTCGGGCCAGGAACCTTGAACTTAGTGATTTAAAAATTCATTTTATCTTTTCTTTTTGCATGGACCAGGGACTGAAGCTATGTTTGCTGATCTCGGTCATTTTAATTCTCTCTCAATGAGGGTAAGTATAAGTACGCTGCAGTTAGTACTATGAAAGTATGAGTTGTGTCATGTGGGAACACGATTCTTCTACTATGCTGCAAGGGGCCAAGCGTCTATGCCTCTCAAGACAGATTTTAGAGTTGGGGGTTTAGGATTGTTGGCAAACAAAGTGATACTCTTTATTTTTCTAAAAAATCCTCTTTGAATTTAGAGAGCATCTTGGAGATGCTCTAAGGAATTATATGGTCAGGCCTCGTTTATTTTGGGTATGGGTTTGGGAATTTGGGATGAGATCGATAACTAGGGTGATAAATGAGGAATAGGTATAATCTATCCAATTTAACCATTACTTCGGATATTTCCAACTTCCATATTGATCATGTTTCTACTTCAAATGACTACATCTGTATTATAATGCCAAAATCTTGAAAGAGTCATGCATGTAGTACTAAAATCAAAATAACAAACATGACTCTTTTGTTGGGACTAAGGGAGTATTACATGACGCTCTTGTACTTGACGTAGATCCTGTCAAGATAACTTAAGTAATCACTATCCTATCTAATTATACTCTAGTCTTATGGCTTCCGCTGTGTAGCTGGCTGATTTCCAATTCATTATTTCTCAACAAGATAACTAGAACTTCTAGTACTATTGATTCTAACTTTAGAATTGACATTACACGACACAAAAAATCCAAATCCATGCAGCGATATAAAATCATTACAATCCCTTTATTAGTTCTATAATATAAGCCAATATTTCTGCATGGATTTGGAGCATATTAGTTCATTGGTTACGGTTTTAGGAGTTTCCTTTTACTAACAGATTTTTTTTTCCTTCTAATTTTCATTCAGCTTGCATTTGTATTTGGTGTGTATCCTTGTTTAGTGGTACAATACATGGGCCAGGCTGCTTTTCTGTCCAAAAACATTGCTTCAGTCTCAAATAGTTTCTATGCTTCAGTCCCTGGTTAGTATATATCTCAAACCTAAATGAGACCGTATCATGGGCTGCTAGCTAGTCTGATCAACTCTTCACCTGACCAATTGTTCTCTTTGCAGGAGCTGTACATTGGCCTGTATTTTCCATTGCTACCCTTGCAGCTATTGTGGCCAGTCAGTCAATTATCACTGCCACATTCTCTATCATCAAGCAATGCAATGCCCTTGGATGCTTCCCAAGGGTCAAGATTGTCCACACATCAAAGCACATCTATGGCCAGATTTATATACCCGAAATAAATTGGATACTGATGATTCTTACTCTGTCAGTGGCCATTGGTTTCCAGGATGTAACTTTAATTGGAAATGCATATGGTCAGTAACATTTCGGTGTCGGTTTCACATTGTCAATATTGCTTCTCATTGATGATTATGTGTGTTTCTCTTTTAATTTCAGGACTTGCTTGCATCACAGTAATGTTCATCACCACATTTCTCATGTCACTAATCATTGTCCTCGTCTGGGGAAGAAACCCATTAGTTGCTGCGGCTTTCCTCGTCTTCTTTTGGTTCATTGAACTCATCTACCTTTCAGCATCGGTCATTAAGATCCCTCGGGGTGGGTGGGTATCCCTCGTCCTCTCCCTAGTGTTCATGTTTGTCATGTTCGTCTGGCACTACGGGACCCGCAAGAAGTACACTTACGATCTCCACAACAAAGTCCCGCTGAAATGGCTACTCGGACTGGGACCCACCCTCGGCATCGTCCGTGTTCCGGGAATTGGCCTCATATATTCCGAACTAGCAACGGGAGTCCCCTCAATATTCTCCCACTTCGTGACGAACCTTCCTGCTTTCCACAGCGTACTCGTCTTTGTGTGCGTGAAGTACGTTCCCGTGCCTTACGTTTCCCCCGAGGAACGGTTCCTGATTGGGCGGGTTTGCCCGAGACCCTACCGGATGTACCGGTGCATCATCAGGTACGGGTACAAGGACACACAGAGTAACAATGGAGATTTTGAGGACCAGCTGATACAGAGCATAGCCGAGTTCATACAGATGGAAGCCACCGAACCTCATCTTTCGACCTCCGAGAGTTCTTCTTTTGACGGGAGAATGGCTGTTATAAGCAGCAGCAGCAGAACGAACGAGGCTGCGCAGTCTGCGGGCCCCACTTTGATGGTTGTACGGAACGATAGCGATGATGACGAGAACGAGACTTATCTGCAGAGCAGCAGCAAATCTGCAACCCTTCAGAGTCTGAGGTCTGCCTACAACGATGAGAACTTGCAAGTGAGGAAACGGCGTGTGAGGTTTAGATTGGGGGAGGTGGCCGGCGGGGTGGATGTGGGGGTTAGGGAGGAGCTGATGGAGTTGATTAAGGCAAAGGAAGCAGGGGTGGCCTATATACTGGGACACTCCTACGTGAAGGCGAGGAGGTCTTCGCCGTTTCTGAAGAAGTATGTGATTGATATCGCCTATTCGTTTCTGAGGAAGAATTGCCGGGGCCCGTCCGTGGCGCTCAACATTCCTCACATTAGCCTCATTGAAGTTGGGATGATCTACTATGTGTAAGTAAGCACTAAGATGATGATGATGATGATGAGGAAGAAGAAGAGGAGGTTAATATTGCTTATTACTACTACCCATTGAAAGCTTATTATTGTGTACTGTTTTGGCTTTGCAGCCATGTATTGCTTGTTTGATAATCAGATTTGTTGGGTGTTCTTCACCTTCATTTGTGTATAAACTTTATACTACCTTATATAAACAATGCAATTTTTGTTTTTACCTTTGGTTGTATATAAGATATGCATTGCCATGACTTGCAATAAAAAAGAATGTTGGTTGAGAACCATTTGGTTTACAGTGTATGAATACCATGCAAATCCAAAATCTGACCTGAAAAAGGCTTGAAGTTCTGAAAATTGAAAATTGCTTAAGCAAATACTCACTTGGCTTACATGAAAGTCCACTATGGACCTTAGGAATTTGTTTCTTTAGCTATGGGAAGACAATTGGTCCATGTGAAATTATTCCACTATTTCCATAAAGACGTAATAACAGTTTATGCCCATCAGCAAAAACAAAACAAAAAACTCATTCTTTGGTAATGCAAGCAGCCAGTCATAGCCTTCTTTCTTATTGTATTGTGTTGAGGTGATGCTCAAAGAGGGATGCCATCTCAATCTGAAAACAAACAAGAACAGCAGCCCATTTAGACCTTCTCCCAACTCTCAAGCGAGTATTAAAACCAGAAAAATGCAGGAAAAAGCTGTGCGAGTTTTCTATCAAACACATAGTGTAAGGTCAACTACTAGGTCAAATGAAAGAGGGGTAGGTGTTGCTGAGTATAGTACTAACTCACCGCTGTCAAAGCTGTTTCAGCTCCCTTGTTGCCATGCTTGCCCCCGGCACGATTCATTGCCTGCAGTCAATAAGAACACACAAGGTGGGCAGGCAGTTTTTTTAATAGCACCTCATTCTGATAGAATCAAAGAATCCAAAATCTCATATTGGAGACCGGAAACAACCATCTCAACTTTGGCCAGGATACAAAGTAAATAGACAGAAATGGGGATTGTGATTCTAAAATCAGCAAAATTGCCCCACAAATGCAAACCAAATGTTCCGTCCGTCCCTAAAAGATTTCCCCCTTTCACTTTTTTTTCCATACCGAAAAATCTTTCCACATTCTATTAAAAAGTCACTTTTACCACGTACATATCACATCATATCTATTCACTGCTAATCTAATCATCACATCCTACTTTTACTCATCACGTGAAGGGTAATTTGGGAAAGTCAAACAAAAATATCCCTCCCTTAAATTCTACTCCCTCCGTCCCAATTTATAGTGTCTGTTTCGGTTTACGATGTTTGACTGAAATTATTTTCAAATCATTTTATATGAAAAAATGGTATAGAGTTAAAAAATAAAAATTACATATTAAAATACTACATCAAAAGATCTACAAAACTAGTAGTGACAATAATACTTTATTTTATCAAATTGCTAACAAAAATAGAGAAAGAACGTGAATGAAGTTTGACCCTGTGAATAGTGAACATGCACTATAAATTGGGACGGAGGAAGTATAAAAGTCAGAAGGGGGAAGGGTTCTTGGGACGGAGGGAGTACAACCTAAGTTTGTTGTGTTGCCATATGTTGTGATAGGAAAGAAAAACCATTTGAGTATGTACCTGTTCCATGTTTTCACATGTCAAGACACCAAATATGCAAGGAACATCTGCCAAAACATGTTTTCAAATGTAATTAGAAGTGCGCAAAATTTGGGCAATGCTCGGCCTAGAACTGCAAAGAGATCCACAACACTGCATGCATACACACCTGAATTTAGACTGGTTGAAAGCAATCCCGATGCTGCTGAGTTACAAACAACATCATAATGACTAGTGTCACCTCTAATCTGCACAACCGTAGATACAAACACGTGTAACAAACAAGTAAGCAACACACACACACACACATGGCATGATTGACAGAGTAGACTCAAGGGAAAATGTAATGAAACGGAACACAAATATGACGAAGGAAACGAGAGCTTTGCTTACCACAGCACCAATGCACAAGATTGCTTGATACTTTTTGGACTTCGCCAGCTTCCCTGCAACCACACTTAATTCAAAAGAGCCAGGAACCCATACAACCTGCAACACATTGATGCCATATGTATAAACTTCATTTTCTTTTTATGCAATCACATCACACTAACTGTAGAATTGTCAAGAAACGAGACGAACCACACAAAACCTATGAATGAATTCTTTTGATGGAAAAATCAGTTCTGGGTATAACAATGCCAGATGTAAGAAGTTGCATATAATTCAATTCACTTCACTTCAAGCACAAAATATGCCAACAGAGAATTCAAATCATAAAAATTATGATGGCAAGTCTACACCATTAAATACTCAATAATTGTTAAATACTCCGTAGATTTTTCTCTACTCTTCATCCTTACATAATGACAGTATTGTAGCACGAACACACATCAAAGTGACTATTTCATTCCATAAGCTGAAAAAACGGAAACAAAAAAAGGGCGGGGCGGGGTAGCAAGAACAATCACATACATCAACATCTTCTTCTCTGACAGAGTATTTCTTGAAAGTTTCCAATGCTCCCTCCAAAAGAGACTTCGTTACGATTTCATTGAAGCGAGCGACCACCTCAATTTTATAAGAAGTCAACACATGCAAGTCAAACGAGAACCTAAATTAGCACCATCATACATATTTAATATAAAGCATATAGGGGAGAGTAATGAACTAACTGTGAAAAAAGGAGACTAGCTAAAAATTCACAATACACCATCGAGTCCCATCCTGGAAAATCTTAATTCTAACTCTTATCCAAGGCTGTTTGAGCTAGGTGATGATTGTCAACACTTCTTAATTCATATTAGGTCAATATGGTATAGTTGATAAAACATTTCTTTAAAAACCATTCAATTAAGAATATGAAACGCACACCATTATCCTTCATTCGAAATTTAATTTATAATAGAAACTTTTTTAAACAAATGACAGAAAATTATGAAACCAATCGGAAAGAACGAAGGAGCATGGCAAGCAAGTTTCAGGGACTAAGTACCACGGCAAACCGGAGGCCCTCGGCGCGGGTGAGAGAACCATACAAATGACGGACTGCTGGTGTCAGTGCAAAACCTGAACGGGTCGAATCCTTCTTCTCAACAGCGAGCCCAATCCCTGAATCAATTCCCATCGTCTCTAATAGATGTAGATCCCAACACCAGAGAAACGGATTCCGAAAGAAGAAGAAAGAAAATCAAATTGAAGAAATACTTCGAGGAGAGAAAACTGACCTCGAGATTGGACAGATGACAATGCAGACGAAGCAGCCGAGGGATTACTTGGATGGGGAGGCGAGCACGCGATTCTGCTCCGAGAGAAAGAGAAAAGCTTAGGTTTCTCGGCGCAGGTTGGGCGGGGGTTGAGACGATAGCAGTCGGCAATAGAAGCAGCAGCCGCCGCCATGGCTGGTAGCTCTCTCGCAGTTCGTGAGTTGTCTACTGGGTAAGGAAGGATGGTGAGTGGGAATTAGGGAAGGGAGGTAGCTCTGTCTATGTTGTGGAGCGTTGAAAGAACAGTGAAGAGCTTTGTATCTTTCAAACTATTCACATTGAAGTCTAGATATTGGGCTTTAGAGGAGTTCATGAGTCTTAAAAAAGCAGATGTGCTAAATCAGAAACAGAAAGCAGTTACTCAGAGTTTTGGTGAAAATTATTTTTAGAGCATGATTTACACTTCTAAAACAACAATCCATAATCTAAAGCTGATTGAAAAACACTTAAAATTGTGTTTCAATGAAGTCGAAGCTCAAAAGCTCTTTTCAAATGCATTCCCAAATTCTCTCTTAATATGAGTGACATAAAAAATGAGAGGGATACACCAGAAAGTATACTCAAAATGTACATCACTCCATCTCCATCACATAATCACAAGAGTAAAAAAATAATGGTTATGATCAATGGTGTACAAATGGGATATACTATTGGTGTATCCCTAGCATTACTCTTATAAAGTACTCTACATGAATTTATTTGAGTATGTTGTTCAAGTTTGGGGCCGAACCAAAAAAACAAATGAGACTGAATCATTAGGTCCAGATTGAACTCGAAGCGAATGAATTTTGGGTAAGTATTTGGTTAGAGAAATGTAGCCTTTCAGGTTTCAATCCAGTCTCGTCCAAACTTGAAACAATTCATGTTCAGACTGATTGGATCAATTGTATATAGTAAACATTTTACACCTAAAAGACTTAAAATTTTCTTTTTTATTTCTGGTATTACACGTTGGTGATCTATTTTGATAGATATCTTTATTTATTTAATAAACAATATTTTGCATTAAGTAATTTTTTCTAACAATATAAAAAATGTTTCACATTGATTTTTATGATTATTCATGGAAGTAGTGCATGTTTTGTATCTATTTTTAGGTTGTCTATTTTATTTTACTTTTTCTGATTTGCACGGTATAAATTAGAATGTCTAAAATATAAGTAATATATCAAAACAATTATAAAATTTATTTTTATTCAATCAATCCATCCGAACCGCTTCGGTCCTAAGTATTTTAGTCTGGTTCAGTTCAAACCTGAATACGTTTAAGTCCATAATAATTGATTTTTCAATTCAATTTGGTTTGGTCCAATCTTGACCCGATGAACAACTCTACATTTGAGAGTTTCACAATGCCCCATTTGATTTGAAATTATTCATGTCCAGTCTAAAACTCCTAGCCGACACTCTACTCAACCTACATTCTCCGATTACACCACTCAATTTTGATTGACATTTAGATCAAGTTTAATTCAGATGTTGGTGGTCAAACAAGGGATGAGTGGTAGAGATTCATAGAGTACTTAGATGTAACAAGAGCTACTACTAAAAAAATATTAGAGATCTTTCAGTTTCAACATCAAAACATACATGATATAAAGATAATCATTGTCAAAATGTATAAAGTACTCACTTTTAAGTGAATTTGCCGAGGAATATGACTCATCTGGTAATGCACATGTTGCAAAAGGAGTAAGATCCGTGTTTGATTTCTAAGAATTGCGCTGTCAAATAACTATGCTCAGCACCTTGAAGAGACTCTGCCGGCTAGTCTCCACAATTGGTATTTTATAACATAAAATTTTTTATATATAGTATTCTATTATCAAATATTACATCTATTTTCTTCTTTTATTTATACCTTTTAACAAATATTCTTTTTTGATCTTTTGTCATGTTAGTGTTAAATTGAAAGCTAAAACTATAATTTTACAACAATCACTTGTCCTTTTTGTCATAGTCAATGGAAGGCGTCGTTGTTGATATGCCGTTTCTTAATGAAGTCGCTATGCACTGCAACCATTGCCTATAGATGTCGTCTTTAGTCAGAATTTTAATCTACAATCATTATTGTTCAATTGTCCGTCAAGCTGACATCAAAATGCATCAGTGGTCATGGTTGATGTAAAACTATACTGTTTGGTCTTAAATTAACATCAACATGATTGAAAATTAAAAAAATATCCGTAAAAATATACACATAAAAAAGGCCCACGCGTATTATTTAGTTTATTACTCCATAATAAAAGAGTAAATATGAAAAAAATACAGCCCGGTTCATGTGACATTACCCGGGAGTCTTACAGTGTTCTATTTATAAAATTGATTATTCTTATCCCTTCTAATTTCCAACAAATCTCCCTAGCTCGCCTCGACGCGAACCCAACCTCTACCCCATCATGTTTATTTGACGGAGAAATTTTAACTAAAAAGTCAAATGAACTTTGGAGATGCAATGACGGGATGGAGTTAAAAGGGGGCAGTGTGACAGAAGAATAATGCTTGGTTCACAAAGAAAATGGTCACAAACTTCACAAACTTACTAATTGTGAACTCTAATAAATAAAATTAAATAGTCTAACATAATTTTAAAATGAAAATTTAAACCATAAATAGTAAGTTTGTGAGTATTCTGTTTGTAAATGTAGCATTGCTCGGGAGAGAATTAGCCCAAAAGAGCAAACTTTGAGAGCAAACTTATACAAATGATGTTAAAAGTACTCCGTATATGGCATCCATCATCAGACATCATCTAGATTCTCTAACCATGGAGAACAGAGAAGACCTTAAGTCAATCCTCCCCTACTTGCCGTTGCTTCTCCGATCATCATCGCTCTTCTGGCCACCGCCCGTCGTCGAAGCCCTCAAAGCGCTCTCGCGCGGCCCCCGGCACAGCAACGTTGACACGGGAGAAGTCCTTTTCATTGCAATTTCCGACATTCGCAATTCCCTCAGCCTTCCGGCGTCCTCTCTAGCCGAATCCACTTCAGACGGCTACTCAATCTTCTTCGACGACGTAAGCTTATCAATTGTTTCATTCAGCTGTTTTTATTGCATTGCCATGCGTTGATTTGATGAAAAAGTGTCCGAATTGGGCTGGTGAACAGTTGATTTCTAGGGCTGAAGCGTCTAAATGGTTTGAAGATGTGCTGCCGGGTTTGGCTAATTTGCTTTTGAGATTACCTTCGCTGTTGGAGGATCACTATCAGAAAGCTGACCGTGGGGTTGTGGGTGGAGTCAGTACTGGGCTTCGTTTACTGGAATCACAAGACTCTGGAGTTGTGTTTCTCAGTCAGGTAGCTCGATTTCCAAAAAATCAAATTGAACATGTTTAAGTATTCATTCATGGCTGATTGAAATGGATTTTGAAATTTATAAATTGTGGATGAAAGTTGCAACACGAAGGGCATCCAATTTATAAATTGCTGGCATGCTTCTTGCATGAATTTATAGTGTTAATTGCGGAGTATTAAATTTTATGTAGTTAATTGACTATTAAGTTTTAATGCCACCCACCCCAAGTAGTTGGGTTTAAGATCCTGATAATGAAGAATTGATGATGAGACTAATTGTCTTTTTAATGTACGAGATTTCAGGAGCTGATTGGTGCTCTCATTGCTTGTGCCTTCTTTTGTTTGTTTCCAACAAGTTATAGAGGTGCCAAACATCTTCCATTGATCAACTTTGATCGCTTGTTTGCGTATGTTTCACCAGCTGTATACTGTTAGTTTGTGTTCTATTCACATTGTCTGCATACTTATTGTTATATTTTATCGGAGGGGTTCCCATGACATTGGAACCCCATGTCATGGGATGACCCGGGAGTGCTCTGGTGCTTCGTTCGTAAAATTGACGGTTCCTACCCCCCTAACCCCAGGTAATGTCATGGGAACCGCCCCGATATTTTATAGGCTTCGTACATCTTCATGTTTAGTTGTGTGTACACCCATTTTTGGCTTTTCTTTTCTTCCTTTTTTGGGTTAAAGAATACACATTTTCTTTATTACTTCATCCAAAAGTCATAGAGATGCATAATTTTAAAACCATGTAGATGCTAAGTATATGCAAACAATTTTCTCTAGGAGAGCAGTAGCAACGTGGAGTGAAATATTTTCTTCAAATTTATTAGTGGTGGTGTTTTGGAAGTGGGAGTTATGGCTCACACCTATGGATATTGGCTGCTGACATATCTACTCTTTGCCTCGTTGGTTTAACTGGATTTTCCTTTATATTTTACGCTTTCTTTTTAGGCTAGTAGTATCCTTGGAATTCAATGTGTACTCTTATAACATTATCCACATATAGTTGAGGAGTGAAATATTCATTATGTTTACATAATTAATAAATGTCATTGCATGGTGATTTAAGATCTTTCATGGTTAGTTGATATCCTAATTTTGTCTCCTAGAGTATCTGATTTGTGTCAGACATGAATCTGTAGGTATCTATATGATGTTTATGATGAGAAGCTTGAACATAAATTGAAGTGTCTTGTTCATTATTTTGGAAGGATATGCTCATCATCACTGATGAACAATGTGTCTTTTGAGAGAAAAGTTCTTCGTACAGAATATGATTGTACGTTTTGGAGTGAATCTACTGTCTCATTATGCCCATTTGAGGTAAGTTATGAACCTCTTTCCCTTTAGAGCTATTGTAGTTTTGAAAAATTAAGGGTGGACTAAAGCTCTGTTAATTGGCATCATGCAAATTACGTAATAGGAATGTAGCCAATCTTTTTTGTGAGGGCGGTTCATTAGTTGAGACGTGAAAGTTTAAACCATGTCCTAATTGTTATTAGTAAGCAACTAGGCATCAAGCCACCAATCATCTACGTAGTATTATTTTGTTGTGCAGTGTACAGTTGTCACTTGTAGCTTTGACATACCTATTTATAATTCCAATTTAGCGTAGCTGGTGGTATGATAAGTAGTTATTCCTGCAAATAAAAAATAAAGCAATCAACAGATGCAATCTCTGAAATATCGTTTTCAAGTATATACGGTAGTATGGGTACGTGGTAAATTTGCAATGCAGGTTAGGAGATCATGATATCATAAGTCATAACTTACTTGCTTTTAATGTCATAACATATTCTCAACGTTTGTGGTGGTTCTTAGGTTTTCAAATCTGGCTTGATAGAAGATAATTCCAGTGAGGCTATTGAAGTGGATTTTGCGAACAAGTATATAGGAGGTGGTGCTCTCAGTAGAGGTTGTGTCCAGGTTTGTTAAGTGCACTCCACTAGGTCAATACTTTTCATTGTGCTTCATTTGTTTACTGCATACAAATGGAATTATTTAAAAGTATGTTCCGTATGTAAGGCCTTTATTGAATTATTTGTCATAATTTTTGTTCGGGGAATTCTATCCTTCAACCATAGTCCATAGGTAGGGAAATACTGTATATCCACTACAATTTAGTAAGTACTTTCTGGTTTGTGAGCATGTAAGTGTTCTTTATTGTGCAATGGTTCTGTACATAATGAGCACACGTTTGTGTTTAGTTAGCACCCAACTTCATTCAGTTAGCAATCCATTTCTTACTGGCGAGTTTATGAATCTCCGTCAAGGAATGATTATACGGCATTCCATGTACCAAAGGTTCTACCATAGAATAGTATCTTATACTTTGAGAAGATGCCGGGGATTGCTGGGCAATAGAACATTATTCATGGATCCTTCTATCAGTATTAAATTATTAATCGATACTTCTAAGAATAATTTTATGCATACTGTTGTGTTGTTCTTAATGCATATGGGAAGCACCAAAGCTAGGGAGTGTCATTAGAAAATTTTTTGGGTATCACCCTTTTTAATATCTCATTGGTAGAATGATTTCAACCACCAAATTTGTTGTTTCAGACTTTTAGTAAACCGTCGTGGGTTGTGTAGCTTCCGCAGTACTTCGAGTTGTCATTGTCATGGATAGAATCACAATTTTGACTTTAATGACTTGATGCAAATAATGAATCTGACAACTGTTAAAAGTAATACCGTAGAAGATATATATCATACATGATAGAAATCAGAAAATGCATTGCTCATTTTTGTTGAACTTCTCTTCTGAATTTCTGGATTCATGTTACATTAGTGCTTTTCTTTTTACTGATAAGCTCAAGAGGCTTACAAGTTTCGTATTTTGATGAATATTGGTTTAAAAGTCATAGAAGGCTTTGTTTTGCAACCATTTTGTGTAGGAAGAAATTCGCTTCATGATCAATCCAGAACTAATTGCTGCTTTGCTTTTCTTGCCCGCAATGGCAGACAATGAGGCTATAGAAATTATTGGTACTGAAAGATTTTCAAATTATACAGGGTATGTACATAGTTTATACCATTTAACTTTAGCTCTGGAATAGTTTCACTTACACTATCTAACTGCGGGCAACTTATATCTTTCTTACCTATTTAACTGGGTAGTAGCTGATGACATTGTGTGTGTGTTTTGGAACTTAGGCTCAGTCGTCACCACCTTGCACCCAAGCACCTCCATACCTATTGTCGGGGATGGTGGCATCAAATTTGTAATACTCCGTATCAATTAATTTTCTAAAACTAGTTAGAGGTGGGGATGCTCAAGTGGTAGGAGGACCAACATTTCTCCCTCCTCACCAAGGATCGTTTCCTCCCCCAACTCCCCTCCCCAAAAATTGCCTAGGTCTAATCCGATGCGATGAAATCAGCAATCCCAAAAGCACCATCATCATATGTTCTTTCCGGCTGTTTCCGCTTGCATGGCAAATATATTGAGATGATGATGAGTCAAAATAGTTGTTATAGTAATTTTCATTACAAGATTGGTATTTTTTAATCAACATTCTGATCATGTACTTAAGCTTGCTATTTATGCAAACTCCTACATTGTATTGTAAAAAAATACAGATATGCTTCTTCATTTCGGTTTTGTGGCAACCATGTTGATACAAAGGGAATTGATAATCTTGGAAGGCGTAAGACCAGGATTGTTGCCATAGATGCATTGTGTAGTCCTGGAAATAGTCAATACACTCCTGAATGTCTTCTCCGGTAAGTTTGGTTTGGACTCTGAAGTTTTTACTATCTCCATCCAAGTGTACTTTACGAGTTTGACCCTTTTCAGTTGAAATAGAAGTTACAATTCATATTAATACAAAAATGATTTCCCAAGATTTTTCATTAAAAAACATTTCAAAATATTGTCTGGTTATATTAATATGCAATACGATTTAATTCATTTTATCGAGTTTGACTAAACAAATATATTGGGACGAAGGTAGTATTTGTGTTGATAAAATAATAATGACAATTTATATATCGATACAGTATTCAAAATAATTTATAGGAAAACATGCTGTTATCTTGTTAAAAAGATCAGATATTTTGCATTTAGATGCTTTGCCTAAAAAATCATAAATTATGTTATCTAAACATTTTTTTTCATTCAAGTAGATCATTTTATAACTTAAGAAAATGGACTGCCTTACGACACTGGTCTCAACTTGGTTTTTGTGCAGGGAGATTAACAAGGCATTCTGTGGATTTTCTGATCAAGTCAATCACCATCATCAACAATTCTTTCAAGATGGTTCATTCCTTGAATATCAGAATGACTGTGGTGATAAAGAATTGAGTGTAAGGTCAATAGATAACTTCTCGGTGAGATAGTCGTCCATGAACACTCTATCTAAAATATTTCATGCTCATCAGTTTATAGAATTTACAATAATCCGTACTTACCCAATTACTACACTGTACAAGAATTATCTATTTCTATGCCTTTTTATTTGTGTAGATATATGTTTTTGTTGTTACATGTAGCCTCTTGGACACCCTTCATCTTCACTTCAGGCAAGGGAAGGGAATTCTGGCAGCATGCTGAAAAGAAATCACATGGCTGGAAATGTTCAGCTCTCAGAAACTCAAAGGGAAAGTGGAATTGGTATCGCAACTGGCAATTGGGGTTGTGGTGCGTTTGGTGGAGACCCTGAATTGAAAGCAATGATACAGTGGATTGCTGCTTCTCAGGTATTCTCTAGGCTATGCCTGTCTGCATTTTCTTCATCACTCTAGTTTAATTAAATTAAGTGACATACGTAGTATAAGAATTTAATTGTCTGGTTTTGGGTGTTGTTCTCTTTTCTCAAGTGCCAACTTCATGTTTTTTCCTCTCTTCAGGCTTTGAGACCTTTTATCTCATATTACACGTTTGATTTAGAAGCACTGCAGTTGCTAAATCAGGTATGTATGTATAACTCATTCTTAAGTGTTAAGGTGAAGAGGGGCCTTGTCCATGTGACCTTGAGGTCATTGGTTCAAGACTTCGAGTCCTCATAGCAGTCTGTTGCAAAAATGCAAGGTATAGTGTGCTTACATCGCACCACCATCACTCAGAGGGGTGGCTTATCCCATGTTTGGAACCAGAGTTCTTGGGAATTCTCCTATTCCTGGAAAGTAAGGGGTGCAATGGATCATAAACCACCATGGGCTTATCACCATTCCAAATGTGTGTTTAGATTTTGTAACATATCTTCCGGCTTGGAGATGCAGGTGGTGCAATGGATCATAAACCACGAGTGGACTGTGGGGGATCTATGGGATATGGTAGTTGACCACTCGTTGCAGAAAATAAGGGGAGAAACCCGTCTCGGCTTCTTCAGTTGGCTCCTTCCTTCAATGTGCTTGTCAGAGGACACCACAATGTTGGATCACCCTAATCCTTGATCTCTCCCTTTGACTATACTGTAAGTCCTGTTTATTGTACTCGTGTAAGTTTTCTTGCTAATCACCTTCTTTTTATTAATTAATGTCAGTGCTAATGAGAGCTATATTATGTAAGTCCTGTGCCTTAACGAGCTGGAATGATAATCTCACTTTACAGGACATTCCTGTTTGTGTCAAAGAAGTTAGATATCCATTAAATTGACCTCAGTTTTTGTTTTTTTCATCTACATGTGTGGATTATTATATTTTTTTTCTATCCAAAAAGGCCCAATGGAAAGGCAGCCTACCCCTAACACCTAAACAAGAGAGTTGTGCTACAGTGACAACGGTGGGTGAGAACTCGTGATTACCTACTAATGAAATCACTGACTCATGTTTATTAAGAAAATTATTTTAAAAATATTTTTAACTTAAAATTATTTTAATTTCATTAACTATTTACCTTTAGATACTACTTACACACATATATCACTATAAGTCTATAAGTATTTGTACCCCCGCACTGTCTTTATTTTTATAATTGCATCGAAAAATATTTGAAAATTTACTAGAATCAAATTTGAAATGGTTAGGAATATTAAAAGCTATTTATATTTGATTCTTATGTTTTTCCCATCAATATGTTCAAATACAAATATCAAATTGAAATTATTCATTTCATTTGCTTATACTCGTATATACAGTACATTATTAACCCATGAAGGATTACTTACAAGGTGATACATATGATCATCTTTGCATGATCAAACTTCAAAAAAAAAATCATCACCCGGTTTTGCCCATCTTTGCGAAGAACCGAGCTTAGAATATATGGAGTGTAGTACCAGAACTAAAAACTTACCTTACAGTACTTTTTTTTAATTACTTTGTATTTACTATGATCCGGTCACACAAGAGAACATCTTATGACACTTGAATCTCCCAATTTGTTTGGACTTGCAGGAAGCAGCAGCAGCAGCACGCTCCGGCGAAAACCCGCCGGGATATTCAACTCGGTGCGACATTTGTTGCCTCCGGTGGCCAGCTGCCGGGTGATCATCGCCAACAATATCCTCCCCGTCACTATAATAATTACTGTAGTAATGGGTGTTGATCGTTTGATTATTTGGAAGGAAGCGTTGCTGTATGTTGTTGATGGTGTCTGCCGCCGCCGCCGCCCCGGAGGAGAGACACTCGTACCGGCGGCGAGTTATGCCTCTCTTGATACTCCGGTAAATATATGGAATAAGACCCTCCATTCTATAGAAAGAGAAACAGAAGTGAGAAGCCCCTATATATATATATTTCCTAAGAAAACTCTAGCGTATTACAGTGCATTATGAGTTGGTGAAGTCATGTTTGTAATTCCTTTTGGACCGTGCTAGGGTGACCCAAAGGGGTGACCCCAAGCATGACCCACCCCATTCTTCACACAGACCTTTATTGTCCGTCTCACACAAACAATAAAAATCTGTGTGGACTGTGCGAAGTACAGGATTCGCCCTTTTGGGATTACCCTTGTTTTATTGATTAATTTATGTGATATTCTTCAATCCCATATGCTCTCACATAAAAAATAATTTACATGTCATTATAAAAATTGGTAGGACTTCCAATTCTAGTACTATAATCTCATAAAAAGATCTAACGTTTCTTTGTTGGTCACTTGGTCTATCCTAAAATAAGATGCCACTTTTTAAGAAAAACGTTGTATTATAAGCCTAAAATCAAAGTCTAAATTAAAATCATGGTCATCCAAACATGCCCTAATAGGATGCTCATAATTTATTTCACTTGGGGGAGTAGCTTGCATGTAAAGGCCATTAATGAAGATTTATTGGGTTAAACTATTTTAAGCAAATGAACTAAATATATAGAATACCAATGTGGGAAGGAACCTCAAGATGACAAAATGGCAAAACAATACACACACGTATATATGTGTGTGATTATGACGTGTGAACTAAAAAACAATGCATATATACTCGACAATTTCAAAGCAATGCTTTAGACTTTCTTCCTTATTTTTCTATGGAAAGATGTGTAGAGTTGTTGTCTTTGTTTTTTATGTGTGTCCACTGCACTTATATATCCATATTTTGCTAATCAAGAAAGGATTAGGTAAACAATCAACCTCATGTGATATGGCAAATGGCTAATAAATTCTTATCCCCCATTTTCATTGATCTAATAATGGTTTCCATCTGATGGGCGTAAATTAGCAGAAACGCTTGTAGCCTTGATCGAGCTGACTATGTTTTTATGGGGTCTAGAATAATGAATTGAATCTTTAAACTATTTACCGAAATACTCCGTACAAAGAATGACTGACATAGTCATAACCTAAATATTACTCCATCCATTTGAAGAAAAACTCCTCATTTGGTTTGGCACACATTTTTGAAAAAGTAAAATTATATGATTGAAAATGATGCAGAAGAAATGAAAAGATTGTGAGCCACAAAAAAATTTTCCTAAACTAGAAAAAAGAGTTTTTTTATGTCCCAAAAAAATGATGACTCTTTTTTGGGAGAGATGGAGAATTAATATGAGTGTAAGGAGATGAATTGTACCGAAAGTAGCGTGAAATTAAGAAATTTTCCTCCTCTGTGAGGGGTTTACATGAGTATTTATAGGAAAAATGTAGTTTTAATGCCAACTGCTATTGACATGTAATATTGGATCATTGTGCACATGTGATTGGTATACTATTAACTCATCTTTGTATACTTTTATATTTTCAACATCTATGTCATTGATTTGTGCATGAGGCTCATCTCGTCGTCTCGCTAATCATTCTATGGACCTTGCTCGAAGTTTTGAATCACGTTGGCCATACATAATTTTTGGGTTAATATGATATGTATGGATATCAGTGTCACTTCTCAAGGCGTCAAGTAACATGTAATGTCTATGCTCAAAGTTGATTGAACAACTTTTAGCATTTGAGATTGGGTTCCTGTTTCTTCATTTCTATAGCATGAGAGTCAACTTTAATTGTTAGCCGAGCTCAATACGAACAGGGCAACATACAAAATATTCACAAAATATTACATAAACTTTTCATTTATGTAACATAAGAGTTGACTTTAATTGTAGTTCGGGCTTATTTTTTGAATTGAGTCATGCATCCTTCCCTATATGGACAAAACTATGAGTTATATATCTACGGGTTACACTTATGAGATATGAATAATTGATCCATGAATATTTAGGAAAAGTTAATTCAAATATGATATGATAAATAATATGAAGAAATAGTTATTTACTTGAAATTCAAATTGATAAAAATGTTAGAGGAGCGTCATTTATTCATTTATGGGCGGATGTATTGTACAAATGTACAATAAGATCTTGATGGTCATCGACTTAAAGTCAAAACTTTTGACTTTAAAGTGAATTATACTTACGAGGTGCAATTGACGTAGGTGGGGTGATTAGTTTGGGTCGGAACTTGGCGGGGGTCTACCGGGGGGTTAGAGGGGGTAGGAATCGTCAATTTTATGAACGGAGCTTTGTACGGGGGCAGTGGCTTCCGTGGCCACTGGAATCCAGTGGCCATGGAATCCAGTGGCCATGGAACCGGGCCATAATATATATTCTAGGATTTATTTTATTAACAAAAAGCTTGAACTCAACCTCACATGTAGTTTTGCTAGTAGAGTCCCTAATAATAGGCTGGCAAGTTATTATCTCCGAGTGATTAATTGATATAAAGTGGGATATGTCTTTAGTACATACAAGAACTCAATCATCCTTGCTTAGAGTCCATTCAACTTTACTCTTTAGACATTTACTTCTCAACCACTTGAACTAGACGACTTAGAATTTACTCTTTCGTCCCAATTTATTTGCAACACTTCGAACAACGTGCAAAATATCATCTCTTTTAAAATCACTTTAATTCCAAATGGGTAGAGTAATAAAAAATAAAAATTACACCATTCAAAAGTATATGAAAAGCTCTACAAAACAAGATGCGACAAAAATATTTTATTTTATCAAATGGTCAACCAAAACGAGTAAACAAACAAAAGTTATCGAGAGGCCAGAATAGTAAACGTGGCATTCTTTCTGTGACGGAGGAAGTAATTTTCTTAAACCAATCACATAAAATTGGGATTGGCTGTGATAGTAAACTTCTGATCTAACCATGTAAGTCAAGAAAAATTTGGAGGACTATAACACAAGTCATTTTATAATGTAAACTTAAATTTTTTATTTTCTAAATAGTATTCCGTATTTAATAATGTCTAGTAAGAGAAATAATGTTCTGGTTTAGTCTAATGGAATTCTCATGTTATTGATGGTTTTCTATTTATGGTTTTCTAGTAGTATTGTTATTGATGAAAATTGCCACCGCTTGACTCCATTTCTTATCCAATCATCAAAATTCTATCGTCGTCCTCCCCTCATCACTCGGATCTGCAACTTTTTTGACTGAGCGAAATGGCCATTAACCCCAAGAAAATCATCATTGACACCGATCCCGGCGTCGGTAAATACTTTTATTCCCTCAATAACTTTCTCCTTTTCATTCCTTCCCTGTTTTGATTTCTTCTCTTTTTTGATTTCTTTATCTTTTTTTAGCATCTCACAGTACTTTATAGAAAACATGTCTGCCTGCTCTTCTTTATCCAACACTGCGCTTTTGCAATTGTGGGGCATAAAATCACACCTGTTAATTTTCTTTCATGGAAAGAAAGAGAATAAAAATGTGAAGATTATTTCGAGACGGCTGAAAATGGAAAGTAGAAATTTCTTTTTCATCCATCCGTTCTTTAAAATCCTCCTCATTTTGACTTTGGGCCAAAATAAGGAAAGTATAATTTTGGTTGACTTTCCAATTTTGTCCCTGATGTGACGGATAAAATTAAGATGTGATAGGTTGGTCAGGGAATGAAAAAGTATGATGTGATAGTTAGGGAATGAAAAAGTAAGGGTAAAAGTGGTTTTTTAATAAAGGGAATTGGAAAAAAACAAAAGAGGAAGGGTTTTATGGAACGGAGGGAGTACATATTTTGCGGCGGCCCGAAAAATTTCAGCCTAGCTACTAGAATGATGCCGCGTTTTTTCAATACGTTTATGTTCTGTCACTCTTTAGTAGCCACTTAATTAGTTGATAGATCATATGCATTTTGATCATTTCTTTCACAGTGCATCGTTTTCATTTGATATGTATGTATGTATGTATGGCATGTATGCAGATGATGCCATGGCAATATTTGTGGCACTGAAATCCCCAGAGGTGGAAGTGATTGGCCTCACTACCATTTATGGCAATGTTTACACTTCTCTTGCCACCAGAAACGCCCTACATTTGGTAACTTAATCCTCTCACATTTCTAGCTAGGGTCATGCATGCTATAGTCATACACGGATGACACCAAGGTTGGCACGGACTAGTGTCTCACCGACAATGACCGTCTTTTCATGGCCTCTAATGGCGTCAAACTTGGTGTCATCCGTTGGGTCGAAGTAACATTTTCGGCTACAATCTCCAATGCATTCGTATAGGAGCATAGTATCCTTTGACATTTCGGGATGTTGATCATGATGCAGTTGGAAGTAGCTGAAAGGACAGACATTCCGGTGGCCGAAGGATCTCATGTCACAATTACTGTATGTTTCTGCTTTCATTTGGTCTGTTCGTGTTGTTAGATTCTACGCACTCGTTCTTAAGTTGTCCGAAAGTAAAAAATCAAAAATGTTGAAAGAAAAGTTCTGTGGGTTCTCATTATATGTAACATTTTAGCAACGTAGAAGAATTATCGTAACATTTTGTCTTTACAAATCCTTAGTGTATGATTTTTGGTGGGTTGACATGTGAAGAACGGTACGAAGCTTCGAATTGCGGATTTCGTCCATGGCAGCGATGGACTGGGGAACCAAAACTTTGATGCACCAAAAGGGAAGCCAATTGAGCAGAATGCAGCTGAGTTTCTCATCCACCAAACCAATCTTTACCCTGGAAAAGTCACTGTTGTGGCATTAGGCCCTTTGACAAACATTGCACTGGTTTGTCTCTATACTCCTTGAATTGCCCTTCACTCCTCAAGTATACATACCCCATCTTTCCCGAAAAGAACTTGCGTGAAAATGATAAAAATCGAAAAAGTGTGCGAGTGAAATTTTTCTGTAGGCCGCACATTTCTTGCCTTTTAAGAAAAAAAGTAGAAGTGAGAAGTTTTTTTGGGACATCTAGATAAGGAAAGTGTGAAGTTCTTTGGGGACTCGGGGAGTACAATGCTACAAAGTTAGAAATAATCATAACAATACATGTTAACAATGTTCATGGAATCTACAAACATGTTGAGACAGGCTATCCAAAAGGAACCGGAGTTTGCTAAAAAGGTTGGCCAAATTGTTGTTCTTGGTGGTGCATTTGCAGTGAACGGAAATGTGAATCCAGCATCTGAAGCGAATGTAGGTTGAACCTCCCTAATTCTTTGATAGTCGATATCTTCTTTTTTTTGCGATTTATTTATTAAACTTCAAATTGTAAAAAGATTTTTGGAGATCCCGATGCAGCAGATATAGTCTTCACAAGTGGGGCTGATATTGTGGCGGTTGGTATAAACGTGACACATCAAGTTGTTCTTACCGGTACTTAATTAATCGTTCCTTTTTTTTAGTATTGATTGGGTCCGTTAGAGGAGGGGATGCTATGTATACTCACACCTAAATTATTTGATGATGAAGAGAAAGTTAGTTAAGGTATCGGTTGCTTGTTTTTCAGCAATGGATCGGGATCGGTTGGCCAAGTCAAATGCAAAGTTTGCTAGGTACATTGACAAGATTACGGACGTGTATTTCGATTATCACAACGATGCGTACGGTATAAAAGGTGAGAGCCTAAATTGTGAGACAATATGAAAAAATCACATGTTAATAATGCTATGCACGTGTATGTAGTTTTTTCTTCTGGTTTGTGGTGAAAATATATACATTCTGTATATATATGTGTGTGTGTAAGTATAGGTGTGTACCTTCATGATCCAACGACGATGCTTGTTGCGGTTGATCCTTCATTGTTCACCTACACGGAAGGCGTAGTTCGAGTCCAAACGGAAGGCATCACTAGGGGCCTCACCTTATTTTACAACAAACAAAAAAGGTGATTCCCTTCTCCTCCATGTTTCACACGCCCTCCCTCCATCCATCCCTAAAATTCTTGTTTGCTTTTTTCAGAATTTAGGAAAAAATGAAACTGTATATATATAGTATATTTGAGAATTTAAGATCTTTTTCTAGGCACAACTGGGAAAAATAATCGTAATTGTAACATTTGAATATCAAGAAAAGATCGTTTTTGTTCATTTTTTTTTAATGCATCTCTAAGCAACGGTTGTTTCTCTCATTTTTTGAAGAATAAAGCTACTTCTACCCCCAATCCCAAAGATTTACACTTACATCTTGATGGCTTACATTTGCACAAAATGTCAGTGTTAAATTTTACGATCTTACTACTCCCTCTGTCCGGTATTAATCTTCCCCAATTGACTTTTTCCCATTTTTTTGATGAGTTGACTAAGGAAGTAAATGGTCAGAAATGCCCCTACTACCAAAGTCCCAACCTTGCGAGCACTCACCTTCGCCAGTCCCAACACCACCATTGATAGTCCCGCCGTCGCCCTCATCACAGTCGTTAGCCACACCACCGCCCCATCATCCCCTCACCATCCCTGCCATCCCCCCCCCCCCCCCCCCGCCAACGCCCACCATCAACACCACCGTGCCCGCGGCTCCATCGTCACTACCATCCGCCATCGTCACACGGGGGAGAAAGAGAAAAGGGAGGAGAAGAACGGAGGTGAAGATAAAGCTATAGATCTGCCAAATCTAGGAGGAGAGGAGATGGATAAGAAAGGAGAAAGGGGAAGAAAGAGGAAGAGGAGGGAGAGCCACTGTGAGAGGAGGGGTGGGGGAAGAGAGGAAGTCGAAGAAGAGGAAGGGAAGAAAAAGAATGTAGATCTGATCTGGAAGGAAAGAAAAAAGAGAGAGAGAGGGGGAGAGAGAGGAGTAAAAGAGATGGGGGGCGATGCAGAAAAAGGAGGGAAGAAAAAAGAAGAAAGAAGAGAGAAGAGAGTGAGATTTGATGGGTATTTTTGGGACATTTGGGGTTAAATTTAGAAATGGGAAGATTAATTCCGGACGGAGAAAAAGGAGAAATAGGAAGATTATTTTCAGACGGAGGAAGTAATATTTTGTGTCATTATAAGCCATTAAAGTGTACGCCTAAATCTTTACCATACAAGTTGAGGTACCATCATTGAGGTATACTTAGCACGATTATTTTTTGGCAATGCTAGGAATACACCAAAAAATAGAGTAGCCCATTTGTACACCAAACCTTTACAGACACAGACACGCAATATCTATGCATGCACGGACATTGTATGTCTGTGTGTGTCGATGAAAGCTCGGTATATAAATGAAGTGTTCCAAACCATTTTGGTGTACCTCTAGTTTAATTTTTGTTTTTTTAATAACCTTCACTTTTATTTAATCTCTCTTGTGGGGGAAAAGGTTTGCAGAAGTGACAGAATGGTGTGACAAACCCTCAGTGAAAGTGGCCGTCACTGTTGATGCTCCCACTGTGGTGAACTTGATCATGGACCGCCTGATGATGATGCAAGACCCTTCCTCTTAATGTGCCTTTTTTTTAATTTCCTGAAATTTTTTTATATATACATATTTTAAATACAAAATAAAAGTTTTCCACAACAATTCTAGTCGTTTTGTAAGCATTATCCACACATTCCAAATTCATAATTACTGTGCCATATCAAACTAGAAAAGAAAAAACAAAATCCTTCTATTTACAACAGCAGCAGGAAAAGTTTCCCGCTCACTTGCGCTGTACGAAGACGACGTCGTTTGAGTATTAAAAAAGAAAAACCGCAGCCTAAGTCCTAACCAGTAACCGCCCACTAAATCCCAACCTAGGGTAAGGTGTAGAGAAGACCAAGAGAAGATGGACGGAATCGATCAGAAGGGAGCGGAGAAGACCGAGAGAAGGGAGCAACTGGAGAAAGAAGGAGATGGTGGAGGTTGTAGTTGCGAGAGTACTGTTCATCATCTTCTTAAGCTTTGACGCAGCGGCTAAAGTACACACGAATTTCATCAAAGAGCGGTTGCCGTGGTGGTTGATCCGATACAAAGTGTTAAAGGGAAGGTGGTGATTGATTCCTTCCGTTTAATCAACCCCAAACAATGATGCTTGGACAAGAGCCACGTCAGACAACATCAAACTTAGGGCATCTAAACAAACCCTCTATCCAAGTGAGTGCTAAATAATACTCCGTACTCCGTATATATTTCTCTGAAGGCTGTAATTACTGAAATGTGTGGTGATGAATTGTTTTTTTAATGGATATGATGGGTATTTGGATCATGCAGGCATTGATTCATGGGCTAAATTGGCACTATTACTCCATATCAATCAATTACAAAAAGAACGAACTTGAAGAGAAGATGCTGCTGAATCTTCAAAAGAAGAAATGGACAGACGGGTTGACACTTTAGCGATTTGATGCCCACTCCAAAACCAATGAGGAAATTAAACTGTCCAAATAATGAACTGTACTGTTCTATTATTTCCCCTAATTTGGAGGCATCATAATTGAAATGATATGGAATAGTTTTTTGTATGCTTTCTGGTATGTGCACTCCACTTTTTAATCTTAATTTTTAGGATTCAATGCGTGATATGAAAATGTTATATGATTGAATGAAAAAATAATCTTAGTTTAACAGTGAGGCTAATTTAAGATTATGTATTTTGAAATTTTCTTGATGTTAAAATACGTGTATGAGAACTATTACCCTTTTTGTTATGTTGATAATGAATCTATGGATCATCCCTCTCTGCTCTGTCCATAAGTCCAGCCATTATAGTATTTTTTGCTACTATATTAGATGATCTTATTGCAAATTTCTCATCCCTCAAACATCTGCGTATGCAATGCGTGTCTTGATGTTAGGTCTTAAACCCTTATTGGAAGGCTTAAAGCTATTGCACCTGGTGTTATTGTTTGGTAAACATAGTGTACCTACAATGATGTACCTCATGAAGCAGATAAAAAAATTTCTCCTGATCAATTGCACACGCCAATGAGAAGTTCTGTAAACATCTTCTATTACAGATACTTGACACTGGCTCCTGCCTTAAAGGGCAACCTTTCACATTTTTGAAGTTCATGTAAAAAATCTAAAACAGGTTGTGGAGGATGCCCAATTGACCATGGGTGTGGCTCTATAGGGAGGTACACCTCTGTTTTTTTAATTTTCAATCCTCAAATAAAATCAATGTTTGACCTTCCTAAGAGAATTGAACTCTAATGTGAATTTTGGTTTTTAGCTGGTTCAAATTGAGCTCTTTTAGATTTTGGTTGTTTATAGTTTTTGGGGTTTGGATTTCGAGTGATGGGTCTCGAAGATTTTATGGTATACATTATGTCATATTTGATGGTCTAGATTCTAGCTCCATTGTGAACTCTCCATCTCATAATTTGAGTTTTAGCATCCGAGGAAATGAGGAGGGATTACCAAGGGAGTGAAAGAAGTGTGAGTAGAGTTGGGAACAAAAGCAGTAGTAGAGGCTAAAAGGACTGAATTCTGGGATGAGTGATTCACGGGTGGAGGAGGTGCAGCAGAGTGTTTTGAAGCTGGAGGTGTTGCTACAAGTTTTGCAGAGGTTGCAGCATATTTTGGGGTTATAGCTTCAATGAGAGAATGCTTAATATCCTTCGGTATCTCAAGATAAATGATGGCTTGATGTTTTTTATTTTATCTTCATAGTTGTGTTTGTGATTCTCAATCCAACTCTATTATTCGAGCTTAATTTTGGATTTTTTTAATTTTTTTAGCATTTTTAGCTTTATGTTTGGGGCCTAACAAAAAGAAAAAAAGCTTTATCTCGGAGATTTTTCTACTCAATTTTATCTTTATGAAAATTTTGTCATAGTTATTATTAGACTTCATAAAGAATAAGGCAGAATGTTAATTCATAGCATTTCTTTTTCTAAGCTACATTGTGGTGAAAGTAATTCATTATAGTAGGGTCCAAACACGTGTGTTTCATTATTCAAAGATTTTGGGTATAAAGCCTATAAGCATTTGATCTATGTGATAGTGGTTGAAATTAAAGAAATATTTAATTTAAAATTATTTTTTGGTGATCGTGATTTTGTTTTCATGTTTGTTTGCATGAAAGAGATGCAATAAAATTGGGTTAATGAAAATAAATATGTGCTTTTGGTTTAGGAAAATATGGTTTATCAATCTATTTTTTACAATAAAATTTAAATTCAGAAAAAAATTAAGTCTGTAGAAATTTAGGAAGTGTTTAAGTTTGTAACAACCTATTCTAGATTATGAGTTTAATTTGATCCAAACTATAATTATTAAAGTAAAAGTTTTGGTCTTCTCGAACTTTATTTTTGGCATCCTATGCCTTGACAAATTTATACTCTTTGGAAATAAATGAAACATTAACACATAGAAATGATAGAACATTAAATGTATCCTTGAGAAATGATAACGCGTTTTTATTTATTTTCGTACTCATTCGATTTAATGAGGTAAAATGTTTGTTATGAAGGAAATATATATTCTAAAGTAACCAAGTCAATAACATTTGGTTTTATTTGTTTGTATACAATTATTTATTTTCTGAAATTTTTATATTCTACATTTTGAAATAAATTACTTACCGTGCAACGCACGGGTAAAATCTAGTAGGGACAGTGGTAAAAAGTAAAAAAGTTTGGGTAAAATGTGGAGCAACTTTTTTTTACTTGGTGTATGTATTAGCTGGTGTTAAAATGTAAATACAGAACCCCTCCCTCCCCACCGACTAAAAATACTGCACAAAAAAAAAAAAGACACCATTCCCAGTTTGAGAGACCCGCGAGATTTCCTTTAAAAAAAAATTTTTTAAAAAAGATGAGTTTCAAGCAGTTTTAACAGCAACTGGTTTCCCACGACCCAAGGTAAAGCCCCTAGTCCCATCGGGCATTCGGGGCACAGAAGATTGCTGCTTATGCTGCTCAGCAGCATTGTTAGCTAAGTTTGGGTGGTGTGCCGCCATACTATAACAACTGCCGCCGCCGCCGCTGCCACCACGGTTGCCACCATTTGATTGGGAAGAAGCTCCAATGCAGCCGCGGTTGTTTGGGGTTGGACGTCCTCTGCCCTTGCCACGGTTACGTCCTCTCTTTGCCCCGTCCTTGTCCCCCCCTCCTCCTCCCTATCCAAAATAAATAAATAAATAAATAAAACATCAAAATAAATAAACAAATAAATTAAACATCCCTTAACTAGTCATAACAAAAACAATTTGATCATTCTCAAATTCACCATGATTGCAAAGAAAACCCAATTTGGAATTATGAACTTGGGCCCAAATTTTTAAAACTTTTAACATCTTCTAACACTTCCCAAATTTTCCTTAACCCAGTGCCCTACTCCTAGAGATAGAGGTAAGGTTTGCAAACATTGCACCCTACGCCTAGTAGGACATAGGGATATGTTTGTTTTTGCTTTTTTTATAGTACCAATAACTCCATACTAGACTGTCAATATACCCCCACCTGTACGGATTATCTATACTCTAGACTGTCGGTTAACATACAGCGTACAAACATCACTTACAGTGAACCCATTGAGTTGAGAGTCGGCATGTTTTGTCGGGAGTTGCTTGTCAGGTGCAAATGTATCTTCTTCCTTGAAGAAGCTTCTCAGTACACGAACTTTGAGGCCATTCCTCCAGTCACCAACATCATTTAGTTCAGCAACCTGCAAAAACGAAGTTTTCACGAAAGTGATGAAAAGGTGTCTAAACATGAGAGAAAAACAGTGGATGGGTGTGTGTGTAGGGGTGGGAGGAGATACAAAGAAAATATGTACCGCTTTCTCAGCCAATTCAGCAGTTTCGTATTCAACAAATGCATGCAACTGCATATAAAACTGGCACGTCAGAAATGATGCAAATATTACAAGCAAAATCGATGTAAATGCTTTGCCAAAACCATAGTTTTAAAAAAACAGTTAATTTTCGATGAGTTTGAGGTTCATGCATCCATTTCAGGTTCATCAATTGAAATTTTTTGCCTTCCTGACTATTTGCTAGCAAATAAAGCATGTCTAGTATTCAACATTGTAAGCAGATGTGACAAGATAAATAAGTTCAGAACTTCTAATAATTTCCACATAATTGATCCACCATTGGTTAACAGTTTTGAATAACCAGAATAATGGTGGAGCACCGATTGAGCTGAAAGAATTTAACTCGTGGCAGTAAAATTTGAGCATTATCAATCCAATGATGAACAATCAAGCTTTGCTCATCATGATAATTGAGAAACAAGCTTGGATTGACTTATTCTCTAAATGATAATTAACAGTGTTGAATTCAACTGAATCATGTCCTAAGTGCGCTTTCCAGGGAGTACAGTTTATCTGGTTCTGAGGAATTTTCCATTTTATAATTAAATCAGTAAATAACTACAGCATTACCTTGTTGTTGGGGAGCATATTATCAGACTTTGCTGTTCTTGATCCTGATGACGACCCACCATTGGTTGTCTGAGGCTGACAGGTACGGATCATCTTCACACTGGTACAGTTAAGCAGGTAAAAAAATTAAAGAATCAATACTCGGTGTGTGCTTTTCCAATTAAGCTAAGGTTACAGACTAAACCATATTATAGGCAGATCTATATCTTCACCTTCCAACAGTTGAAAAAATCTTCATGAGGTTCTGGTGGCAATGGTCCTCAGGCAAATTTTCAGCAACAATTATGCGAGACTACAATGAGGATAGCAAAAGTTTTTTATTACTACGCATAAAAGACTCATTATCCACTTATCCTTTAAGTAAGCATATTATTAACCATGCCAAAATGTCAAGAGGCTTGGAAATTAAGTAACAGAAATTTTCAATGAGAAAAGAGAAATCATGAGTAATTATCAAAAGTATGATCTATAAATGTGATTTATGATGGCTAGTATCTTTCCTTTTTAAAAAGAGTGAGAATGCGGGGTCATACTTGCAATTCTTCCATGTCCTTTTCGGTTAAAGGATGTTGGCGTCTAACCTTTTTTCCATCTTCACTAACTACCTAGAAAACAGAGGTGCCAAATTGAGCAACATAGTAATACATGCACTAGTATATAGAAATAGGAAAGGCCCGAATTTCAAGCTTATAACTACATGGGGTACTAAGAAAAGAAATGAATGTTTTGGAACAATCTTCAAGATAAGAATTTAAGAAAGAGAAACTTACAAGCTTTGTCGAGTTGCAAAGAATTTTACCAAGTTGGGCATGATTACCGAGAAGAGCTTTAATCTTCTTGAAGGACAAAACAACAGCTATCGGCACTACATAGCAAAGATAAAGAGAGCTCAATATAATCTGTTTAGCCTTGAAAAACTTATCAAGAAACAATTTGCAAACAACATAATGCAAGAGCAACCCATCTTAGGATGCACACAGAGTTGTTAGGGGCCTACATAGAAATGCTACTGGTGAAACACATTTCAACCATGGCCATCAGTAAGAATGGTCAAAGTCCATGACAAACATAACAAAATTGTGGAAAAACAAACAACCAGGTAAGGTCAGGTATAAATCTGGGATATGAGATATCATACCATATCCCTCAGGATCTTTGCTCATAACCCTCATTAACTGATCCGTGGTTGCCAGATTTAGATCGCTGAAATAATACTCCACCTGTAGGCAAGTAAGTTAGTGAGGTGAAAACCAAGCATGAAAGCTCTAAAAATAAAACTGTAAATTGTCCGGCAGCATAAAACATAATCTCAGGCAGAATCTCAGTTCCACAAAATTTAATTATACACATGATCACAAAGCCCATAAAACTGTGTTTGAAGATTAAGAAAGAAAGTCACTAGTTTGCACTTGCAGTAAATTGAAATTAAATGTCTACATTAGATGCCTTAGACAGCAGATCTAGAAATCTATACTATTTGCAACCACGTTAGGCATCAAATTAAGATAACACTTACTATTTAGCCAACCCCAGGTTACTTGGGATCAAGCTTTTGTATTGCTGTTGTTACTACTTATTGTTGGCTTAAATTTGAACCGATGCTTATGAAGTTATGAGCAACTATTATGCAAGACTTATCTCTAACCCAATAACCCATCCATAAAAGCATTGTAGGTAATATTTATCATTCACAAGTAAATAAGAATCACTGAATGCTACGAAGCACGGATATGAAACAGCTGAACAAAAGTGCCGTGTTATGTAGAAGGGCTTAATAGTATTTGGTCTTAATGAGAGACTCCATGACGGACCAAGTAATTAACATGTTGCATGTGGTGTAATTTTTAATCTTCTGCTTCCTTTGTTGTATCACAATGAACACAAACAAAAAAGAGGGGGAAAATCATTAAAGACGAAGTAACTCATGTCTCTGGTGAGAATGGCAGGCATGAATAAAAGGAAGTTAATATAGACATATATTGCTATCACTCCTGCTATTGATACATTACAAATTCCTCCCAATAATTTCAATATTAAAGACAGTCACTCTGAATCATGAAATATTAGTCCATTAGTTACATAGAGAGAGCTCAACCAACAGCATAACCATTCAATGCAGTGTAGATACCTGGTTAATAATCTTCTGAGAGGCTTCAGCTGATAATCTCCCATTTTTTAACCCTTTATCCAGGTCCTGATGAGTGGGAGCTTGAACTACAGTAGCACTGCCAGGACCACTAACCTCTTGCCTTGCCTGATCCAAAAATCCTCCGGCCATGTATTGGGCGGGAAGCTGAGGGCCATAGAGATATTGACTCTGGACAGGCAGCACATGAGGAGAGATTGGGCCGAAAGGACTACCTCCAGGTCTGTTGTACACTTGTAGCAACGCCTGGCCACGATGAGGAATCATGAGTCCAGGCAAATTTGATGATGATGAAGACGCCAAAGATGGAGGAGCCAGAGATGGCATCTGAGAAGACGCCAGCGTAGACGCACTTCTAGGGACAAATGCCGGAGCTCCAGCGTTCAACTTGCTTAGTGAGGGATTCCTGGAGAGAGATGTCGGCAACTGCTCGGACGGCGGAGCGGTGGCCGTGGACGCCTCCACCTGGTTGCCGAGATCGTGCTGCGACAAGGACGACTTCACTGATGAACTTAGGTTTTCAACCATTGATTTCTGCAAATCTCCATCAGCTTCAAGTGCTGAGGATGATGATGGAATCGACTCGTCTTGAGCCATAATATCCAGATGTTTCGAACTCAGTGTTTAGTTTTTTAGTGATGTTTACTTTTTTTACAGAAATTTTGTTTCAGTAGCGTCCTTGTTCTGAGCGGATCAACGATGATTCTAGGGTTTGGCCCCAGGGAGAAGACGGTGGGGATATTTACCTCTCTCTCTCTCTCTCTCTGCTATCCAATCAGACGGCCGTAGAAAGAGGGGATGGAGAAGACGATGGAGAATTGGAGATTGATTCTCGACTCCGTGTTCATTTCCCGGTTGACGTGTATTTATACAGTGTGAGTTCTTGAATACCAAGTATCTGGGCGATTGAGTTGAGCTGTAAGAAACGGGCCCGTTGGGCCGGTATTGTGTCCTAATTTGATTGGGAGTAAAGTTTTAGTGTGGAGAATTTGACATTCCATCCATCACGGGACGCATACATATTTAGGGCTTATAAAGGATATCTCAATCGATTACCGTTCGCATCCGAATCCGTTTAAAGGGGAAATATTCGCATCCGTTTTAAACGGATATTATCCGTATCCGATTAAGGATATCCATCCGACTACTAAATGGATACGGATTTGGTAAGTGTATATTCGATCCGTTTAAAATTCGATCCGAATATGCATCCCTTTAAATAATCGTTTATCCAAATATCTGATCCGTTATATATAGTTTTTTCTAATTTTTTATGTTTATATTTTGTTTCTCTATTGATATTTCAAAATATAAGAAATTTTTATATATATAATAAATGTCTTGACACATAAAAATATGTACAGACATATAAAAATATGTGTATATGTGTGTTGTGTATATCTTTTTATCATATGAAGTTATCGTAGAATATCATAAATCATGAAAACTAAGAAAATAATTATCTCATACCAAATTATAATTGATTTAATAATAATTTGACTTTAATCTAATTTAAAATTAAAGTATTGTTTAATTTGATCTTAAAAATTGGAAACGGATACGGATACATCCGATATTCGACCGATATCTGACGGATGTGGATACGGTTTTGATTTTCAGTATCCATCAAGATCCGTATCTGAATTTGATATCCAACAAAAATAAACAGATACAGATTTGGTAATGGCACATCCGATCCGACTAATATTCGTTTACACCCCTATTCATATTTACTTTAAGAAAAGATTGAAATTAAAAATATTATCTTTGTTGATTATATAAACTTAATCTACTTTCCAGCGTACTCTCAATTTATTAAAACCTTTATTAGTATATTAGAAAATTGTTCCTTTGTAGGATTTTCTCACACACATCATGAATCTCTTTTTTTATTCATTTGTTTGTGTTATGCGCTTTATAATTTTAAATTAATGATTAAAACCTTATTAATTATAACACTCGTTTCCACTCGCTTCACCTGTTTCGCCCGTATGTGATGGATGGGTAGGAAAATGTGTGATATATGTAAATTGTGTGGTGGATAATAGATGAGGGTGAATCTCTACTCGATAAAATCAAATCCACAGTAATCGCAAACAAATTGATCCTTCAATACATTTGAATCACACACCAACCGTACTAAGTTGTAATCTCGACCGATATTGAAATCAATATAAATGAAACTCTATGTGAAAACATGTATTGGATCATATTTTGCTTTGTGCGGAGTATTTTAAAAGCAATCACAATGATGAACTTCTAACAAGACTTACTTATTAGATAATATATTTATACATTTAAACAATTTATTTTATAATATCAAATAATTAGAATGATGAATTTATAACAATAGTAACAAAATGTATTTCATTCATAAAAAAAATTCACTTGTCAATTGTTGGGTACAACTAAAGTCAATATTTGATCTCTTAAACCATCTGAAGTGACACTTAAGTGCATAAATTAAACATATTTACCACTAATAGTCAAAAATTAAATGAACTAGTATTTAACCCGTGCCACGCACGGGGTCGAACACATGTTAATTTTAACTCTGTTAATTTTTTGTTTTAAGTAAATAATTAAAAAATAAAGGTAAATATAATATAAAATGTTAGATACGACATAAACAAAGTATGCCAACTAAAATTCATGTATATAAAAATTGAAAAGAATGTATAAAATGTTAGATACAACATAAACAGAGTATGCTAGCTAAAATTCAAGTATATAAAAATTGAAAATAATGTATAAATATATCAATTAAATTCAGTTTTTTTGGAAAACTTCAAGGTAAACCACATTTTTGGTGTAATTGTAAGGGTTACCGTTGTTATCTAAAACTAACCTTTCTTAGTCAACGAATGGATAACATCTTAAAGTTTTCTACATTCTCTAAGTTTAAATAATCCATCTTTTTTGATATACTTTATTACATTTATGGATTATACTTCTATCTAGTAATTAATATTTATAAATCTAATATCATTTATTATGAATCCACAATTGCAAATAGATGAAAAGTATTAAATATTTTACTTCCCTTAGGTATTGAATTTCCGATGTAGAGCGAAAATATAAAGCAAGAAGAATAATATATAATGAATTGAAAAATCCGTATATTATGCAGTATATGGATATAAGTGCCCGAAATGGAAGTCTCAAAGTCTTTAACCCGTTTTAATTATAAAGTAATGCATAAACAAACCCAACAGTTATATATCATAAATTGTCTAAAACAAAAATTAAATAAACACATTAAATCAAGAGACGGATCCATCGAAACCGTAAAATGAAATATCTAGTCTCTAGTTTTTTTCTATTTTGATATTATTCATCTTCTTGCTCGACTCATCCCCACTTCCATGATAATCTTTTATGTCTTTCACTCTTTTATTGAGAGTAGAATCAGTGATAACATCCACATTCAGTTCCAAGCAATCATCCTTAGATTCGCCAAAGGCTTCAAACAAATTCTGCATGATAAATAGTAAAAAAGTTTATTAACTTTCATCAAGAATAAATGTTGCTTCCTTTAAAATTGTGGATTAGTTACAGGCAGTTTTATTCCAGGCTATTTTGTTCCATAAAATGAGATAAGTTTATGAACTTTCATCTCTAAAAAAGTCCCGGTCCTTTTTTATCATTCTAAAAAAACTGGCAGATTTATTACCACAAAAGTACCTACGCTTTTATTGTTCTACCACAAGAAAGTTGGTTATAAAAAATGTGTATGCAATTCTGGAGGTTCACAAAAGTACCACAAAACTGGGTTAGTACCACAAATGTACTATGATGAAGACTTGGAATTGAGTGTAGATGAAAGAAAACTGAATGAAAGTAAGCAGATAGATTTTGCAAAGGTTGAGAAACGTGTGCAAATGACATGTGGTTGGTTTAGCACAGGGACGGTAAGGTGAGTCTTTTTATGTTTTACGTTATAACCATGGCCTGAGGTCCATATTCTATCCTAAAATACTCAATATTTGACAGTTAACACGTTTGGAGTACCATGTAATGAGTCAAGTAAGATTCTTGAAATCTTCAGTTGAAGATTTACAATAGAAGATGTCTCATAAGGCTGCCATTGATGGCTATGGTCTCAATGCCTATCAAATTTTGAGCATGGATAGAATGTTACATCATAAAATGGATTAAATCCAATCTGTATTGTCCCCAGTTAGTCATTCTTAGAGATAGACCAAATCATAATGCATTTTACCAAAAAAGAACGTTGACTCAAGATTATCGAGAAAGGAAATAAAATGCACCTTGATTCAAAACATGTCTATTGGCCTCTGGGCCTTTCTTGTATGTGTGGTGGCATTATCACCAAATCTCAAAAAAAAAAGTTATTTATGCTCTTAATAGTCGAATCAAGATCATTTCCACATGCATGAAGTGCCTTTTCTAGCAATTGCGAACATATATGTTCAGATAAAGAATAACAATTAAGCTGTAAGCTACAACAAATAAGCATCACTGTGAAAAAATGTTTCACAGATTGTTCAAGTAAGTATTTCCTTGAAATATTCTTGTTGTACTTGGGGACGCTCCCACTCCAAAATTCTCAAGCTTTTCCCATATTCTAAATATCCATTCGAAACATTTTTGAAAAAAAACTGAAAACTAATCTAAAACCAACTTTCAGGAAATCATATAGCGGATATATTTCTGATTTTTTAATGAGCACAACATCTAGAATATACAAAATGTTAAAGAGCCTCTTTGTCCATATTTAAAAACATAAATTTTGAACATATCGAAACAACTTTTTAATCTATACAACATCAACATATCTAAAAACATAAACTTTGAACAATTTTTATATATTAAAAAAGAACCTCTTTTTCCATGCTAGAAAAGCGAGCAATCAAATGACTCAACGGCAGTGAGACGGAGAAAAAATTGGCAATGGATCTCGGGAGAGAGAAACGAACAACAGATTCTCTTCACGCTCGGAGGGGAAGATACAATGTTTTCCTTATTACACGATATTTTATATATAGCTACAAAACCCGTGAAAACTGGTAAATAAAAAATGTGCCATGTAATATACAATGAAACAGTTAAAGAAATTGTAGGTAATTAAGGTAAAACAAAGAATAATATCAAATGAATATGAACGAAAACATGGGGATGAATGACAATGAATTACGAATAGAGGAAACATGCCTCTTAATCTCGTAAATTGCCCTGTTGAATCTCCATTCTAAATTTCAAATATCAATTTTTGTATTTTGGATCTGAATGAAGAGAGAAGATCAAAAGCACATATGTCCACATGGAAAGTTCAAAAAGAAAATAATCAAAGACATTAACCAATCCCCAATCAATTTGGTGGCCATGGTAGTTTTTTTTTGGTTCGGCGAAGCACTGGAGTACTGGACAGATCTGACTTCACAAAAATTGAAGAGCAGAACCTGCGGACAATCTTCAAAAATCGAAGAGGAGAACCGGCGGACTTCACAGGCGGACGGCCTTCGCTGGGAAACAGCGATCGGCGAACTTCGGCGGACTTCACAGGTGGACGGCCTTCGCTGGAAAACAGCGATCGACGGATGAAGGGAACAGAACCGGCGGACGAACTTCTGGCGATGGATCCCCTCGTGCGATTTCTTGAATCTGCGGGCGAAGGGAACAGAACCGGCGGACGAAAACACAGACGAAGAGATGCGATTTGAATCTCAGGCGGACTGAAATTAAACAATCAAATCTGGTGATGCCAGTGATAGGTCAGTCCAGCGGCGGAGACACACGATAGGGACAGGGACGGCCGATGGGAACGGAACAACATATTGAGTTTCTTTAGGCGAAGAAGAGAAGACGGAACATAGATCTTCTAAATTCAAGAGTTTCTTTTAGGTGGAGAAGACATCTCGGATTTCTTCCGGCAAATCGAAAAAGAAGAACAGACATACCTGGAGTGTGAGAGCAGATTCTTAGAAAATTGTTTTGGTAGAGAAGACCGTCGAAGTTGCAAAATTGAAAAGAAGTTTTGGGGAGAAGATTTCCTTTCCTTTCCTTCTTTGAAAAACTGGATCGAGAAAGATCTACAGGAAGAAACGGATTCTTTCTTTTTTTGGAGCGCGGCTGTGAATTAATATGGTAAAGACACGTGTAGGCTTATGTGTCAAAATAATAAAGCTCTAAAATTGCCACGTGTCAAAATTCTAACCTATCAACTCTCAAATATTATATTAAAGGATTAAAGACCATGTAATTAAATGAACGCTAAATGAGTTTTTCATGTGAAAGATCTAAAGTTCAATCCCCTATGGAGACGACACTAGCGAATCCACATTGATGTGCGGCGGTGGCCGAGCCGCATTTTCTCATCGGCGTTTGTGCGGCGCAGCTGAAAATCCATGGTTGCAAAAGCCCTTATATTCTTGGATCCACCACTAGGAAACTGTAACTCTCGGTGATTATATAGGTTGAGAAAATACGGAGATACTATAATTGTAATAGAGTTATTAGTTTAAATTTTTTTTGAATAAGCATTACTCTGATTTTATTGAAGCTAGAAAAACTAAATTAAAAATAAAACATAGCAAGAAAAAGCAATACATAATTCAAAAAAACCTTTAAAGTAGTATTTTCATGCTTTTACCAATAAAATAGGACATTTAATATCAATATATAATTAAAAAACAAATTATAAAATACAATATACAATATATATTGCACGAGATCGTCTTGTTTTGAAAATAAGAACATCCTATCCTATATACTCCGTATATATGTAAAGTAGAGTTCATTTGTTGTAGTGTTGACATGTGGCATGTCACATATGTATCCACATGTGCACTCACTAATGAGATGGATATATGCATGTCAATTCATTGGTCCATTTAGATTTTTTAAAACAATCTTTGAATTCATTTGTATAAAACTTTTGCATTTTTTAATAATTCAATAAATATATATTTCACCATTGTAAAATATATACTCCATATTTTATACACACACACACACACACAATTATTTTTATATTATCCGCAACTTATTTTAGTTTATTACTCCATCCGTCCGGAAATGTTCTTCTCATTTGACTTTTCACAGTCTCCAATATTGCACTTTGACCATTAATATCTACATTTATACATAGATATGTTTTATAAAAATTTGATATTTGAAAACTACGTTTCATTATGAATATATTGATATTAAATTTACATCATAATACAATGTGTTTTTTTCCACAAATCGTAGTCAAAGTTTATAAATTTTGACCAAGAAAAGTCAAATGTGAAAAATGTTTCCGGACGGAGGGAGTACTTTTCAAAAAATGATTATATAAATTTAATCACATATGGATATTTATTAATTAAATACTTTGTTTCGATAATTTTATCTTATTACATTATATATTTTATTGCTACATATATTTTTTTAACAAAGTAAATAGAATAAAATTGGTTTAATTGAAGGGTGACAACTGACAAATGATATTATGACACATATACATTCTCTAATGATGTATCATTATGTAATTAATACACTTTTTATTACAATATTTTATTAATTTTATTAATTAAAACTATTTTTATTAGTACTTAATTTAATGACCATTAATTTTGTAGAATTTGTTTGTTTTTAAGTTAAAATACCAATATGTATTCTACCTGTTTAAAACATATTTTGTCATTATTAAAAAACTAAAACAATTAAAATTACTCCCTCCGTCCAATAATGTTCTTCCCGGTTCATTTTACGAGGTTTGATCGACTTTATTTTCAATTCAGTTTATTTGATTGTAGGTGTAAAATTAAAAAATAAAATTTATATATTTAAAAACTACATCAAAAGTTCTACAAAACAAGTGGTGACAAAATTATATTATTTTATCAAATACCTAATGAAAATAGGTAAAGAAAGTAATTAAAGTTTGACCGGGTAAAAAGTGAGTGGGAAGAACATTTTAAGACGGAGGGAGTATATTTATAGAGATAAGAGTCCCGTATTATTCATATTTTGTGTGATTTTCTTTTTTTAATGGAATAAAATTAGTCAATGATCCAACTAAAGAGTTTAGATGAGTACAAAAAGAGTAATAGTTATTGAAAAGGATTATGCTATGTGTACCTCAAGGTTTGTACTCCAATTTGTACCCCGCAGTTTTGCAACAACATTTTGTGTTGGTGTAAAACTAATTTTTGTTAAACGTACCAACACTTGTGTCCGTGTGAATATTTATTAACGCACCAACACTTGTGTCGGTGTAAACCATCGAAATGTTTGTGCAAGCATGTGGTGTACAAATGGGGTATATTTTTTGGTGTAAGTGTAGCATGGTCCTATTGAAAATGGGCCTCCAGAAACCCGACCCGGCCAACCAGTTGATTCACAGACGCGCCACATAACCCCCACCCCCTCCTCCCTTTCATCTGTCACCGGACGCATATCTCTTTTCATCCTTCCACATCGCCGCCGTCTGAATCTCCCCACAGCTACTACGCATCCATTTCACTGCTCAATCTTTCAGTTCTTCCGGAAAAAACCGATTAAAACGCCGCTCCGATCGTATTCCGGCTGTGCCGACCTTCGATACCGTACGCGGTCAACCGTCTGGTTTTGCTCTCGCCGCGAATTCAGTCGTGCGCAATGGAAAAGGTGGAGCCGGTCGCTGGTGTCTCTCTGGAAGAGGGAAAATCAGAGATATCTAGCGATAGTGGAACAGCTGCGGAGCCTTCTTCCTTAGATCAGAAAGATGTTGAAGAGAAACTTGATGTTTTGACTGTGGAGGAGGCAACAGGTATTCATTCAGTTCCATTGATAATCTTAAATTCTTTCTCATTTTACATACGATGAGTGCATCTTTATACGGAGTAGTATTTGTTATCCTTTGATGAGTTAACATGATTGCTTGACTGTGAATGCATCTACACCAACTAAGCTTATTTTCTCTGTTGTGAACCATGTTATTCTACTCATCTTCTGTTTCTCAGCCGCAACTCTGTTGATTTAGTTGATTGCAATTCCATAACTGTGCTTACTTTCTTCGGTTGTACTTAGACTGAATTTTCTCAGCTGATGCCAGTGAGCTTATTTTTCTCATCTCCCAAAGTGGTACAAACATAAACACATGCAAAAACCATTTCTTGCTCTACAGTTGAGTAAATAACACAACTGTCCTACTGGAGAGATGGAATTTAAACTGTGCTGGACAGTTGGAGTAAATACCAGAGAGAGAGAGACGGGGAGGGAGAGAGATGCACATATGTGTGTGTTGGACTGTTGGTCAGTCGGAATAGAATGTTTAAGATTCCATTACTAGATTTGCTTTAAGTGAATAAAGGGAATGCCAAGTATTATTGTTTTGAATGTCCCTAAATATATAATTTGTCAAAAACAGAAGGAAAAACATGTTTTCTTTCAGTGCAGCGTAAGGTGTCCCATCAATCTGAGCTTGTCTACTCCCAGAGTATTGAGAGAAGGGAATTACAATTTCTTGAAACCACTCAGCAAGTGCAGTTTGTATAGACATTTTGCATTTGGTTTGACTGTCGGGACAATCTTTCTTTCAATCTTATCCAATTTTTTTTACAAAAGTTTAAATTTAGACTTGTGAAACACCAATATATTAGATGTTTCATGGACACGAGTTTTTACTGGATAAGTGATAGTTAAGTGCTATTGTTGCTTGAAGTTTAAATTGACCTTACTTTTTTTCCCTTCATAATTTCATTTTATCGTGATTAGAAACATATGACAAGATAACGTACATGTAGAGACAGAGGCTTGTTTTGGAACAACGTTTTAAATTAGATTTAGCTTTTTAGATAATTTTTTAATAGTGCTGATTAATTTTGAAAACGCTAAAGGCTGAAATTGTTGCCAAACGGGCCCAAAGTTGAAAGCATCTGATTACAACACATTTTAATCTTTACCATTTACTGGATTCAGTCGTACAGATATTCTGTGTTCCCTTTTTTTGTGAAATAGTGTCATTGTGCCAAGGCTTTGTTGTTGTTCTACTTCCATTGTGTGCTCTTGATGTCATCTAATGTGGTTGGTTCTCATGCACGTATCTATGGAATTGCAAATCAACAGAAGCTGCCAAGAAAAAGAAGAAGAAGAATCGAAGCAAGTGAGTTGTCTGTCTGATCCTAACCATTTTTCTCAAGCATGTTTTTTCTCCAACCTCTTTTTTTCTCTCCAAATAATTTATAAAACATCCAATTTTCCTCTCGCAACAATTTCTTTGATTTTTGAATGCAGGAAGAAAAAGGAACAACCACAACAAACTGATCCACCAACTATTCCAGTAGTAGAACTTTTTCCTTCTGGCGAGTTTCCGGAGGGTGAAATTCAACAATACAAAGATGAGTATGTGCATGCAAATAGTGTAGTATTTAGTCATTTGCTTGTTCCGTCATATTTGATATGATACACCCCATGGATGGCAATGGACTGAGAGAGTGTGTGATGAGGATTCTAATGCCACTGGCTGACGCTTCATGAACACTCAAAACATGTTATATAATTTGGAGTGAAGGGTGAATATGATTTTTTACTTTGAATGCTAGTGTATAACAATCAATTAATATAGTGATCTAGTCCAATATAGTGATATAAAGTAGACAATGAGATTTACACAAATGTACCATGGATACTAGGAAATATCGAGGTTAAGCTTTAAAAAAAATTGAGTTCACTTATAATTAAAACAAAAATCTATTTGTTTTTGGTTGTTACTCATGTGAGGTAAATCAACATGTATAACAGAAATGAAGTTCCTTTGTTCCATGTTGGCAAGTCTTAAACCAAAGAGCCATAGAAATTGAAGAACTCTAATATGAATTGATTTTTGTGGCTGTCATGATCAACTTGTTATTTGATTTCTATATCATGCATGAAATGCATATCTTTTAGAATTTGATGTTCTTGGTTGACCTTTATATAATCAATCTGTGCAGTAACTTGTGGCGAACTACGTCTGAAGAAAAAAAGGAATTGGAACGCCTCGAAAAACCAATTTACAATTCGATTAGACAAGCTGCCGAAGTTCATCGTCAGGTTTTACTTCACTTTTTGTATTTTTAATAAAGTCTTGTTTGGATTGTGGTTGCTATTGCACAGAATAAGTTTCCACAAGAAGATCTATCTTTATACATGTAATTGATTTTTCTCTTCTAAATGAAATTCCTGATTTCTTAGGTCCGGAAATATGTTAAACAAAATTTGAAGCCTGGGATGCTGATGATTGACATATGTGAAACCTTGGAGAATACAGTCCGTAAACTGATATCAGAAAATGGACTCCAAGCTGGAATTGCCTTCCCCACTGGATGTTCACTGAATTGGTAATTGCATTTATTTACTTGATTTTTAGTTTTTGTCATAGCATTGATTTACCTTCAGCATAATTGTAGCTTTTGTCCTTACACCTCGAAGGAATGGCAAAAAGGCTACGCTTAAGTCTCACTTGTACTCCTGTATTGCAGGGTTGCTGCCCATTGGACTCCAAATTCTGGAGACAAAACTGTGCTTCAATATGATGATGTCATGAAATTAGATTTCGGAACACACATTGATGGTAACATTGCTGTCTTTTTTATGTGCACAAGAGCTTGAAGCAGCTCTTATTATTTTATTCTTTGTATTTTGACATTGTTTAAGACTTTAAGTCCTGTTATCCTTGCAGGTCACATAGTAGACTGTGCATTTACAGTGGCTTTCAACCCCATGTTTGATCCACTGCTTGAAGCTTCACGTGAAGCCACCAATACAGGAATCAAGGTAGAGCTTTCTTTGAATGCTACACATCCTGATCAAACTGTGTAACTTACCACAAGGCATATGTGCAAACATAATATTATATTTTGACACTAACAGTACGCCATCTTTGCAGGAAGCAGGTATTGATGTTCGCCTTTGTGATGTTGGTGCTGCCATCCAGGAGGTCATGGAGTCATATGAAGTTGAAATTAATGGAAAAAACTTCCAAAGTATGATCATATTTTCATTAGACTAGGATAAAGGTGTTTGGAGTTGCTTTTATTTTGTGTCCGTGCTCCTCTTTTCAATGGAAACATGAAGCTTTCCATTTGTTTAATACTCCGTATCTTTTAGTTTTTTTTGTGTAGTCTATGTCAATTTGCATTTCTAATTTCATGCAGTTAAAAGTGTCCGCAATTTGAATGGCCACAGCATTGGGCCGTATCAAATTCATGCGGGCAAATCAGTCCCGATTGTGAAAGGAGGAGAGCAAACTAAGATGGAAGAGGGCGAAGTTTATGCAATTGAAACTTTCGCATCCACGGGTAATATGCAATCTCCTTTTTTTGGGGGGGGGGGGTGTGTGGGTTAAGTTACCTTACAATCATCACCATCACCATCATCATTCATGAACAGGTAAGGGTTTTGTGAGAGAAGATTTGGAGTGCAGTCATTATATGAAGAATTTTGATATTGGACACATTCCATTGCGGCTGCCAAGAGCTAAGCAACTACTGGCAACCATTAATAAGAACTTCTCCACTCTAGCTTTCTGTAGACGTTATCTTGACCGTCTTGGTGAAACCAAATATCTCATGGCACTCAAGAATCTGTGTGATGCTGGCATTATCCAGGTATACCTATTGCCTTCATATTTTTTTTTAAAAAAAAAATTGGAATATTGGACGCCAATGAGCTCAACTTTGGTGGTACTGGACAAAAAGTCAAAAGTATACCCACCTTTTTTTTCTTTCTGGACAGTGGTATTACTACAAATGAAAGTTATCTCCCCCAAGGAACAATAAAGCTACAAACAAGTTAAATATGACAAGTTTTATTATACCTGTGCCAACAAAAATATCAAAATTAAAATTTGTGCATTGACGAAAACATGACTTCTTTTTTTGGGAAAGAGGGAATAAGTAATAAGGGAGGGCAAAAATGTCTCTATAACTACTAATTGCTGCACATTTTATGGCGGGTTTCATTTTATTTTCTTGGCAGCCGTACCCTCCCCTATGTGATATTAAGAGCAGCTATGTATCTCAATTCGAGCACACCATTTTACTTCGTCCAACCTGCAAGGAGGTGATATCTAGGGGTGATGACTATTGATTTTTGGGATCCAATTATCACTTTCATTCCCTCTCTCTACTTTTTGTTTTTTTTAATGACCAAGAGTTCGAAGTTCGAACACCTAAAAGCTTCTAAGCCGACTCGTGTTAAAACTGTACTCAGAATATGTTTTTCTCTATCACTATAATCGATTCTATTATTTAGGATGCATTTATTTTTAAGGTAACCAATTAGGTATGTGACCTGTGTGAGATCCCTATACTTTTATAAAATGTGCAATTTGGTTCTTCAATAAGATCTTTCAGCTAGTTTTCCCATTCTAGCGTAATGTCGATGACATCCTTTATTTTTCTCTCTTTCCATATCCAAACTAAATTTACACACCAATGATGATGCGTGGTTGAAGTTATTCTCAAATCTATTTTTTTAAAAAAAATGTCTGAGTAAATTTTACCTTAATATTTCTATCTCATTGTATTGTTCAGTCTAATTTTTTTTAGTCAAATTGGATAATTTTGTCCTCGAATAAATAAAAATCTTGATGTATATTAGTATAAAGAAGCTTTCATTAGATATATCTTGTTGAGTATTTTAAAGTTTTATTTTATGGTATTAATATGTGAAAAAAATTAAGAATAATTTATTTAGGTTGACTTGAAAAAGTTAAATTGGACGAATACATCAGTCTAAAAGAGTATTTAAGAACTAGACTAAAAGTTCAATGAGACAAGTTGTGACATTACTTTGAATTTAAGAAATAATTAATGACAATTTGTAAGTAAAAAAGTTAAAAAGATACGGAGTATAATTTGACTTGTGATTTGTAAAACAAACTTGTTTTAATTTTTCATTTTTTTTTTTGACAATTCTTAAAACAAATTTTATAACACTATGTTTGGTTCAAGGAATTTGAAAGGAAATAAAAGAACATGAGTTTCTCTCATTTTCTTTACCAAAATGAGAGGATTTGGTTTTCATTCCTCTTAATACATTTTACTTTCTCATTTTTTTCCTTCTATTTTCATTTCTTTTCTTCTCTAACCAAACAAGAAAAAATTATTTTCCATCTCATTTTCTTTTCTTTTTTCCTTTCAAACCCTTTGAACAAAAGATAGTGTAAAGCTAATAAAACTAGAAAGGCAAAGGAATTTGTTGCGACATTAACATTATATTTGGTTCAGAGAGTGAAAGGAAAAAAGACTCCCTAAATAAAATGTCATCCCTGTTATGGTAGTAACTAACGGAGTCTTATTGAACAAAATACCATCTGACTCATGTCTAATGTTGAAAAGCTAAAATTTAGTAGCTCACTTTGGCATAAAGCTGTTAGAAAATTGTGTTGTTAGCTGTTTGGATAGATGTTTCTGCTATCTTGCTCGGATATTTATTTGTGTCAGCTGTTTCAAGTTTTAAAAATAATTAATTACAGACAAAAAATACTATGCAGAAAAATTGTTCGCGAAACACTTTTATTACGGAGTAAATGTTGTTCCTATTAATATTTATTCTGTTAATCACTTGCAACAAAATGTCCTTTAAAAAAACAAGTCAAAAAACTTATTATCAAACCTCTCCAGTAGCCTGTGTTTTGAAGGGAAACAAAACCACATATTGAAGCTGACTATCCATTCCCAGGGGTTGCAAGATTAAAATGTGAAGTTATGATAGTACCTATTTGTAGGCAATATATATGGGGCACCTAAGAGATGATGGTGGTTACTATGTGGTAATAAGGGTAAATGGTGTGATGGAGAGAGCGCGGGATAGAGATCGTACTCTCTTCATGTGGGTATCTATATCCCGATGATAATTTCAACATTTTGTATATATTGGTATGAACAAACTAACCGAAAATCTATTTTGACTTTCTTAAATACATTAAGAATCAAATGGATATAGGCATCAATACTTATGCACATGTGGGGATTACATACAAACCAAGTAAAGACTCACGGAGTAAGATGCTTAGTTATCTTATCTAACGACAGACGGCGTGCAAATGGAATGCAAGACATTAATAAAAATTATTATTGTTGGGAAATAATACAATCTACCCCGTATTCAACACTATTTCTGCTTATTATATTGTTTAAATAACGACTGGAAAATCATAGTACACCATTGTGGTACAATAACACAGACACACGCGTGACAAACAGCAACAAAAAAAAAACAACAGCACCGTGCTTGCTACCTTTGACTCGAGGGGAAAACAATTGAAGTTGCAGAGGAATGAATGACATAGAAAGAGAGCCCCTTACATATCATTGAAGATGCCAAACAAATCACCACTGATGTAATCGTTATCCACCAAACTGACCAAGAAATATGTGCTTTCAACCTGCAAAATCGTTTCAAGACGAACTCATTATTGGGAATCCATCCATCCCTGTGGTTATTCAATGATTTCAATCTAGTGCAATACGACACGATTCCCCCCCAGGGAAATGAAATCATCTGTATATACCTACCTCGTCAAGCAACTTCCTGGATAGATCAGACTCGGGGTATAGGTGTCCCCAACACTTAGACCATGCTTCAAAAGCCTCCTCCTTCCATATCATAAAGCTGGCAGGATCGACAATTGTTGGTTGAACAATCTCCTTGGCTGGAAACACCCCCCATGTCACGGCATTCACGTCAGTCTGCTTCACATTAGAAACCCAAGTTCCTTCTTTATCCACTGCAATGTAGGTCAGAGAGGGAAAGCATTTGCATTTGTCAACTAGGGCATTTAGCTTCTGCCTTGAGCAGAAAAACTCCAGATATGCTTTCTGATATACATAACCACCAGGGCCACCCCAACCTGCAAAAGTTAGCCGCTACTCAAAATGAATTGAGAAGAAAGACTGATCTCTATGGACCAACTTTGAATGAGTCTGTCATTGTTGATGTCAACAATGCTAAAATGTTGTTGTCTAGAGAGTATCTTAGAGAATCCATGGCAATTTCTTCACTAAATATTCTAAAATACCTCATTTTTAAGGTGGGTAAACTATCAAATACGTCCTTTAAATGAGTTTGTCATCGTTGTTGGTGTCAACAATGCTCATATGTTGTTGTCTGGCAAATATCTTAGATAATCCATCATAATTCACAAACCTGGGATAGTGGACTACTAAATCCAGATGTATGAGTATTATAATATTTAACTTTATTTGTTAATTTTAATAAAATTTACATTTCACAAGGCACCATAAACTTAAGTTCACCGACCCCAATTAGTTGAGGCCATGATGCTTATGATAATGGTTTTACTATGTTCATTATATTCACTCGTTGACACTTTTTAGGCATGAAATTTAGCATCATTGGGTCATTCACGGGTCCCAAAATAATACGAGTAGTTGACATGTGATTTGTTTACCGAGGGGGTAATCCTTACCAATAGAAGGTGAATCAGACTTTGCTCCGTTAACCGCTGGTTGGCTGTTGATGGTAAGGAACCCCTTTTTATTAATATCGGCCAATTTTTCGTCTATAAATCTTGTCTCTGGCTGAAGCCCATCTAGTTCAGACCAAGGATTACTTCTGACTCTTCCGACACAGTACTTGGAAAATAACTGGTAAATCGAAGTTTCATTTGAGTATCATATTTAAACATGAGGTAAACTAACCTGAAGTGTGAACTTAAGACAAATTCAAATCTAACACATACCTCACAAATATCTTCAATGGTATTTAATGGGACAACCCATTCATCATGAAATCTCTTATCACGCGCACGTGGTCGCATGAACTGTAAGTAAGAAATCAATCCAGTGATGCTCTTGAGCAAAGCACATGAGAGTTGAGATGATGTATATGAAGTAAATATCATCACACATATTTAGAATCTTGGCTTCCTTGAGTATCGGACTTGAGACACAAACAGATATTGAAAATACTTTTTTCGGAATAATAATATCAATCCATGATTACATTTACTCACTTCTTTGCAACTTTTTGTCCAACCACTAATGCAATGGACATATCCAACTCTAAGGAATACTTAGCAAAACATGCAATTGAAATATATATGGAGCGGCATATAAGACAGTTAGACACCCATGTGTGCCCCTATCTAGAATATGCGAAGGTGGGAGAATAAAAGGTTAAAAAGAATTTGAAAATTACATAACCAAAAACAGGATATAGGATTTCACCCTTACCTGATGGTCAGAAAGGGCTCCATAGGATGGATTTCGGGAATCACCCCATCGGCCTTGTGGGTATTCATCCCAGCCTATGGTCCTTGAAATGTAGCTTTTTGGACGATTTGCCCTGATAATAATAACAATCATCATCATCATCATCATCATTAATATTATTATTATAAGTAGGAACTACCAACTAATCCTATCACCATTAATAGTAACTGGTAATAGTTTCTTATTAGCTACCATTGATATTATATTTTAGTTAGCATTCCTGAAAGTAGTACTGTGCTCCGTATTACATTAGAGCTCTATTTATTACTCATAAGGACTATTATGAGTATTGTGAATATGGACTTGCCTTTATCAAAAATAGATATCAATTATTGATACAATTGCAAGCTATGAAAGTAGAGATGAAATCCACTAGCATACCAAAATATGGGTCTGACATCTTCCTTTGTACGAAAAACATTTGTGGGACGTCTCCAAGGTAACGATCTTGAAATACTGGACTCATCAATCAAGCCAAGATTCTGCAGCAGAAGTCTAACTTTAGCTCAATATTCACTTTGGCTAAAGGAATTTTTTCCCAGGATATACCAAAGGAATTGTTTCATAGTCTACTGAAAAAAAGACACGGGAAACACACCATCAATATTGCCAATGCAGATTTATCCATATTCAGTGTGTAAAGGTGTAATGTCTTAATTCCACTAGCGATAATCTTCTTGCACATCTCAGTTGCCAGGTGAATTCCATAAGCCTTTACAGCTTCTTCATTGTCCCTAATTGGTTCCAGAGCAGCCATAATCTCAGGGGGAATCTATAATACATCATCAAGAGAAGATTTTAAATTCCAATTCACAGCAATAAATGCCACCAACACTTGGAATTCTGGAACTCTAAAACATCAAGTATTAATTTAAGATTCATATAATGCTGTTATTAGTACTTAAAGAGACCAGTCCAAAGACCTGGAGCTATGAAACCTTTATACTCCATAATACACAGGCAGTGGAGGGCTACTTAAATTGTCATATTTGTTATGCAATCTAAAGATAGGCCAAGATAAAAAAAAATTGGAAGGGTCCATAGAAAAAAAAGTCATGAATCTAGCCTTCTAACTTCAGGAACATGCAATATGATGCTTAATGCTTAAATAAACTATAACTTGGCAAAGACATGTATAGCATACTTTGGTCTTGCAGAAGCCGGTCATACGGATAAAGCCATTGTAGTTGTTAATGGGCATAATTCCAGGAACAATGGGACATGTTATTCCAATTTGACGACAGTCATTCACAAATTTGAGGAAAGTGTCAGTGTCATAGAATAGTTGAGTAATTATGAGGTCTGCACCAGCATCAACCTGAACACAACTGCAGCATTAGTACGGGATGATAAAGAAAGAGGATTCAACATTTCTGCATGAATTCGTGAGGAATAAAACGGTATCAATGAAACTAACAATAACAAAAGAACATATAACCTTTCTCTTGAGATAGGCAAGGTCATTCTGGTAGGCCTCAGGCGTAGCCACTCCACTAGCAGGTATAACATCAGGATGTGTCTCTACAATTCAAGCACAAAATGTGAGCAAATGGTGTAATATACTAAAACATCATATTTGTTCTGAATCAATGCTGCTAGCGCGATGGAGTTGCAGATCATACCTGGATATCCGGCAACTGTGATCCCGAAGTAATCTCCATACTTGTCCCGAATGTGCTTCACCTGCAAAATAAAAAGGCGAATTCGGAAAAAATATGAAAAACAGGGAATAGAAAGCCCGAAACAGACAGATGTGTGTAATCATCAAATGAAGGAGATCCAATTCGCCAGAAACAGAGACTCACGAGGTCCAAGGCGCAGGAGAAGCCACCTTCGACCTGGACGAACTTGTCCTGGCCGTGAGGAGGATCGCCCCGGAGGGCGAGGACGTTCTGGATGCCGTTGGACTTGATGGTGTCGAGAGCGTGATCGATCTTCTCAACAGGCATATTGGTGCAGGTGAGGTGCATCATGGTCTCGACGCAGACCATATTCTGCATCCGGCTGGCGATCTCGAGGGTGAGATCGGCAGTGGAGCCACCGGCGCCCCAGGTGATGTCGCAGAAGGTAGGGTTGTGGGCCACCATGCGCTCCATCCGCTCGAAGAGGTTCTCAACTCCGTCCTGCGTCTTGGGAGGGAAGAACTCGAAGGAGAAGACCACCTTGCCGCCATTGTTCTCCTCCTTGGACAGCTCCCCGATCTTCTCAATCACCTTCATCGCAGCTCGGTCTTAGATCTTCCGATCGACTACAATGCGGCAGATTCCAAGGAACCGGCAATGGATTTGGGGGGGAGAAGATGATAGAAATTGGGGAATGAGAGGAGGAGTTAGTTATAATTATATATACTACTCCGTAATAGTCTTCTTCTTATTCATTCTCTTCTTCAACCTTTATTTGCTCAGATCTCTCTCTGGTTGTGTTTCGTGTGGGTACCCAACAACCGCGGCCCACATTGGTAATTTCATAGCCCTCACCGACTTTGCTCTTTAGTGTAAGTGTGTAACTCTCTGGCTCCACCAACCAGAATCATAGGCTCTTAGGTCGGTTCGTTGACCGTTTGAGTTGTAAAAATGATATTGGTTTTGAAATCTAAAATGAAATTGTTTCTAAAGATTTAAAGTAATAGTTTAATTAGTGATAGGCGCAGATGACCATCAACAGGGTTAGTTGACGATGATAATGGTAGTTGGTGGCAGAGAGACTAGTCAACAGTTGAGAAATATCGAACTCTCATATTAATATCACCTAAACTCGAGAGATATCGAATTCTTCCATTTGGAAGATTTAAGATATCTGGAGACATCAAACTCGATATTTTTTGTTTCACCACACACCGAAAAGAGGTTCTGATATCTAAAGGTATCAAAACTTATATCTCTTTTGCTCACCAAACATACCCTAATACATATTTTCGTCTTAAAATATTATTCTTGTTGCATTATCCACACAATCAAAATCTATTCACTTTGTTTTACGGAGTATTATTTTAACTACTCATTTCGTAATATAATGTATTCATGTCATATCTTGTGTTGTAGAGATTTTAATGTAGCTTTTAAATAGGAAAAATTAACAACATTACTTCGACAAATTTCTGATTTTACAAGAATACTCCGAAAATTAAATAATTACACCATTACTCCGAAAATTGCTCTCGTTTTACAAAAAAACACTCCACACACCAACTTACTTGCACAATAAAATTGTGTATTCCGTAATATTTAAATGGTTTTTAAAGTGATGATTTGAAATAGAAATTACTCCCTCCGTCCCAAAAAGAATGGGACGGTTTGACTTTTTGGGAAATTAAGGGAGAGATATTTTGGTATTGACTTTCCAAAAATACCCTTGATGTGATGGGTAAAAGTAGGATGTGATGGGTAGATTATTAGGAAAAAGGTATGATGTGAAAGGTAGGATATGAAAAAGTAAGGGGTAAAAGTGGTTTTTTAATAGAAATGTAACGGACTTTATGGGACGCAGTTTTTTCTAAACGTAACAAACTTTTTGGGACGGAGGGAGTACTTTTTTGGTTTTCATAAAACAATAAATTACTTATTCTTCCTCCAATTAAAAAATCAATCATGTCCCTCACAATTAGAGCATGTCATTTTTCAGTTGGAATTCTTAAGTTTAATGTTGGAAAAATTGTAAAGACTTGGAAAAAATTGAAAAGGTTTAGAAAAGGTTGGGAGTTAATTTTTTCCACCCAAAAAAACAAACTCTTAAAGTAGGAGATTGATATTTGAGTTGGAGGAGGAATAAGTAATTTATTTTTTATATGAAAATGGAAAAAAGTATTTTATTTTCCAAGTCATCAGTTTAAACAGATTTTACACAATATGATAGTGCAAGTAAAGTGGCAGACTAGCAGGTGTAGTATTTTTGAAAAAAATGAGCAATTGTGAGAGTAATGGTATAGTTAATTGATTTTCGGAGTATTCTTGTAAAATCGGAAAATTTTTGGAGTATTGCTGCAAAAATTTTACTTTTAAATATATAGATTTTATTTTTAAATTTTACAGCCACAATCAAATAATTGAATTGAAAATAAAATCGGTCAAGCCTCGTAACGCGTAATGGGAAAGAACATTTTCAGATTAAAAGAGTTGTTGAGAAAGTATACCGTATATCCGGGTGTACGGTGTTTCTGGCAATGAATATTTAGGAGTTACAAAGAAAGGAAAAAATGACGATCCCAGAACGCACAATTACAAGCAGCGGACCAGCTTTCAACAAATAACAAATAATACTAAACCACTCTCTATTAGTAGAAGAATGATGGGTTTCAATTAAATATATAGACTTTAAAAGAACAAATACAACTAAATGTATGTATGCCTTCAGCAATTATAAACCAGAAGAATAGCTAGCAACAAAGATCTCTCATTATTCTTAGTGACCACCCCCCCCCCCCCACCCCCACACCACATACCCAAAACATTATCTTCGCTCATTAGTTAACAGAATGGTGCTGGGAAGTGGAAACACAACCTCACACTCGGAGAATGGTCGGTCTGCTCGGAATGCTTTGAGGGGAATTATGAAACCGCTTCAATGGCACTGCCGAGAGGCCAAGCCGCTTCGACAAGGTAATTTTTGTATTTCACTTTCTTTACCAATGTGATGTACTGATAAGGGTCTAGACCTGACATACAACACAAACACACATACAAGTAATCATTTTAAGAATCAGAACCAAATCAAAGAGTATATATAATGATCACAAACTAAAAACCCATCTTGAAAGGCGTAGGAACTGGGAAGGAATTAGTAATAGTAAAACCTATGTATATGAATATTCAATATACGTATAAGCTTATAAAATATCGTAATCCCAAATTAGAATTATTTATTTGTGCACATACACGTTTTACAATATTTTGAAAAAATTTGTAAAAATATTGCCTTTGATATGCAGTATAATTTCTATTGTAATAAAAAATAAACTACGTCCAGAGAAAGGAACGTTTCACCAAGCTAGACTTTTTCCTGGGACAACAATTTTCATCAAACATGAACCTTTTTTGTTTTTTGGGCAAAAGGGTAATAATTTAGAAGTACAACAATAACAATGAAAATGCAGAGAAAGTCGGATAAAAATGTAAATTGGGAGTGATGTGTGAGGAGAAGGGAGGATTTTATAGCTTCTAATTTACAGAAAAAGAGTAAAAGGTTATTTTTATTATGAAAAATAATAATCTTCCCAACCCACTCAAGTTGGGGGTGACATATGAGGAGGCTGGAGGATCTTAGAAAATAGAACTCTCCCACTTTTCTCCTCCTTCCCCCATAACTTCTCAACCAAACACGTGTAAATCTTCACTCTTTTTCCTCCCAACAAAATCCTTAAACTAAACAAGGGCATGTGGGCTTCTTGAAAACTTACCGAATCCATCAACCAGCAAACTGAATTGATATGCAAGATCCATACACAAGTATGGCAAGTTTTCTTCACTGAAACGTGGAAATTTGGACTTGGCATCATCGAGTCCAGTTGCACAGGCACTTGAAGCTGCACTTTCAAAATCAATTGGACGAACTTTTGCAACAGGCACATTTGGATCAACGATGATTCCAGCCTGTTGAATATCCAATATTGATTGTTTATTGGCTTCAAGTATGGTGAGTCTAGCATATAAGTACAAGGCAAATATTGCCTCTTAAGAAAATTTTCAAGATTGACTAAGTGAGTTAGAGTTGGACACAACTTAACATGGTATAAGAGCCTAGTTTGATAGTGAATTGTAGGGCACCACTCACCAATGGTTGGGTTGCCCGATTAGAGGCCAGTTTGGGTTAAGGGGGTGTGTTAATTATCCCACGTGTCTAAGTCTAGTATATAATGGTGAGATAAACCCATTTAGAGTGAGATAGGCCCAATTTGACACGACCCTTATTTAAAGTTTATGCAATCAGCACTATGTAAAGCATTTTTCCAACTTTAGGAACAAAGGACGTCGCTAGAACAAGAAAAGGTTCCAGAACAAGTATATACCTCAGCAGCTCTGTCAAAGAAAAATGAAGCAACATAAAGATTTTTCTGACCATCACCGCCGCCGCCATTCCACACCCCTGAGAATGTGCATTTCATATGTGTGCATGCTGAACCATTGACTTTAAGAGCTTTAATGACAGACTCTCTACAGCTCTTCATGTTTGAACCATCTGGCAAAGGTGATGCTGGATAAAATGCTCCTCCATATTTATATGAACCTTGAAAACAACATATAACTATCATCAATATCCATTATAAAAAAGTGTAAGATAGAATTGGAAATGCTTGAAAATTTCTTCTTTTCCACACTTGGTAAAAGAAAACCAGATACTTAGCAAAAATGAGTGAAAGCTGCTATAGCACACTGCACTATTGCACAGTTTGCACTTATTGTACGCAATTAACTAGATCCTAGAAAGTCCCATGACAGAAAATCCAACAACTAGCACAACAATTTGTAGTCGATAATACAGAGAACCAAATACAAATTTCAGTTTAGCTCTCTGATAAAGATTATCATATTCAAATGAAATTTTTGTAATGCTCCATATAATTTTTCCATCAACTTTTGGTAACTGCTTAGTACTAATGACATTAAAATGAGGATTTCCACTGCTCGTGAAAAATGCAAAACACGCATTGCAATAGCAGCATGTGTAACGACATTTAGCATAAAGAAACATAATATTGCACATCGACATGCAAATAATGGCTACCATGATATCCTGTCAAGATGCAAGGATTGCCAGATTTTCCAGTGACCTTCAAAATCTCAGCCCGTGCTGCAAGCAAACCATAGTGCAAATAACTGTAACAAAAAAATAGATATCAGATTTAATTATAGAAATTATGAAATTTTGAACTTCTTAGGCTACAAAGTTTGCCATCAAATAATACATACGGAGTACATGAAGTCATAAAAGGAAATGAGACAGACCTGTGGACATAAAGGTAATATTTTCTACCCTTAAGATACATTTCCCGCACATATGTATCCTCTCCTTTTGATGGCTTTGGTGCCGTTTGAGCATCTGACTCTGAGATAGCATAGGCCATTTGTACAGATCCTCCTCCCAAATCAACGACTCCAATTGTGTCAGAGTACTTTTTACCCAACTTTCCTAATAAATAATTGATTGTGACCTGCACAGATAGATGAGATAATTCGCATGCAAACGAGAATGCAAAGCTCCAAGTCTCCAACTTATGGTACGAAAAGTGTATATCTAATTATCTATGTCAAAGTGAAAAAATTTATATAAAGAAATTGCCCCAGCTAACAAACTAATGACAAGAAAATAGGAATGACCGTTAGAAGCAGAAAATGGACCATAGTATTTCATCCCTGGAAATAAAAAGAACATGATATTCTGTTTATACCCATAAACAATAGTCTGTGGGTGAATGTAAAATATACGGAGTATTTAAATTACAGAAATCTACTCATATTAGAAATTTCTATCAGCTGTTCTAAGATTCTATTTGTTATCATGAAATTTAGATAATTTCTCATATCTACTTTCCCTTTGAAGTTGTGACCTCTGAGAAAAAAATGAATCTTGGGATCAAAATGACATTTCACCAATACTGCTTGTTTTACTCTGCAAGACTGCATTTTGAGCATATTTAAATTGGAACACTTACAATATCCAAATTTGGGGAAGCAGAATAAATATTAAACCCAATCAGCAAGGTAGGATTATTTTCCTTCAAAACTCCATTTAAAGCACCCAAAAGCATGTGCACAAGGATGTAATGTTATTAACATACCCACTGATAAGCACCTTCCTGATTTCCATCCAAAACAGACACCGAATCTGTTGTTGAGCTGAAACTGCTTTTCTTCTTTAGATAGTCCCTCACCTTCACCATGACACGAACTATATTTATTTATTGAGTTCATCAATTCTGTAAACTTCAGGAAACCCCAAGAAGAAAGGTAATAAATCCTTTTTTTTCTTTTAAAGGCATGTTCCACCAAGGAAAATATGGACTTAAATTGGAATGCAAAAGAAACTCAAGTTTACCGCTTGCAGGATCTTTTCAGGTGCATTGCCTTCCAACTGCCTCAAACCAGCAGTTGCCTGTGTAACACATCCATAGCCAGCTTCAAATACTATTGTTGGCGAGAAGATTGCATTTTAAAACAAAAAAAGAAAAGCCTCACTAATTTACTAAGAGATAGAATCAAAACCACTAACCCCAACTCTAACTGGTGTGAAGGGTTGAACTTCACGAGGCACTGCAGACTTGGCCTTCTCGAGAAGTGATGCGAGTGACTTTGCAGCAGCTTTAGGGTCCTTGGGGTAAGCACTCAAACCCGGTTTTAACTATTGGTATCGAAACCAAAAAGAGACAGAGAGTCAAGAGCGCACAGATATGGAGTACAATAAGAAAACTAGTACTAGTAACTAGTGCAAATGATGCAGTGTACCCTCCATGCATGAGCAATTGAAGAATCACATACTAACATGAAGCAATTGACAATTCAGTGCCGCATTGGCGCCAATTAAGTTACCTGTTCAAAAAGCTCGAGGTCATTGCCGATGGGAACCAGATCGAGATTCTTATCGAAACAGAAGACATGGACCCTGCTACCAGAGCTTCCGGCGTCGAAGATGACGGCGTACTTTTTAGATCCAAAGTCGGGAGAGAGCTTACGATTAAGGGACCCCAGGGAAACATCGGGGGATCGGGAGGGCATGACGAAGAGGACGAAAGTAATGAGCAACAGAGGGACAGAGATGACAAGGAGGACTCCGCGGTACCTCTGGATGACGTCGGGTAAGGAGTCGTGCTGCTGGCCGCGGTTGCGCTTGAGCGACTTCTCCATTTGATCGGGCGGAGGAAGCGGCGGCGACGGGGAGGAATGCTGCACGTCCAAGAGCTCAGCGGCCGATGGCGACCGATATCGGATCTGACCGTTTCCCGACGGCTTCAGGGGCTCCTGAACCGTCTCCAGTGCTTCTGATTGACTCTACGGCGGAGATTGGAGTGGCAGATCACCTCCGATCAAGCCCGAATATCATGCAGCCCGACCCGAATCGCAATGCCGCCGTGAGTTTGAGTGCATTCGGGTGAATACGACGGCGCACTGGAACCGAATGCGACTTATCATCGTCCCCCATTCATTCTACTGCTGCAGTCAGTGATCCGACTATACGACCAATTTGGTAGGACCGTTAGGAAGGAGCAAAGATAAGTAAATTACACTTTGGCCATCAAAGTTGGCTTGTGTGTTAAAATATGTTTGTTAAAAAATCAATTATTTGTAATTAGTTGTTTTAACATTTAAAAAATACGTGTGTATCAGATAGATAGTAAATAGTTTCACTAAAAAAAATACGGAGTATTAATTTAGCTAAATTTTTTTTTCAAAAAGTACTTTGTACTTATTAATTTACCAAATCTCTAAATAAAATTGTAATAATAATGTAGCTATTGGATTAAGCTTCTAGAAATATTTCTTTCAATTTAACATTTTAATTTAAAAAATTATTTTGAATATAGACGATAAGTTAATCTTATACGAAAAATTTAATAATTTAAAATATGAATTAATAAACTAAATGAATTTTAAAGAGACTAAAAATAAAATTTGTAAATTTTAAAGGGATCAAAACATATACTCTGTATTTAAATTTAAGGAGAATTATTTGAAAAAAAATAATAACTTTATAGGGATGATTTGATTAAAAATTCAGAAGGACAAAAAATAAACTAGTTAATTTTACAAGGACAAGAAATATATCTAACCCTTTCTTTTTTATTTTATTATTTTATTCTTTAATTTTAAGTTTTTTATATTTATTATTTTTAATCATGCTATTTATCTTCTCATTTAATTTATTTTCTAATTTTTTTAGTTTTATTTTTATGTTTATTTTTTTACATATGTTAAAATTTAAATATAAAGAAAAATAATTAAAAATATAATTTTTCTTAACAGCCAAGTTCAAAAACTACTCTCCTTGATTTTTAGATTTTGATTTTTCAAACCAAGCAGCCAAGTGGAAAAGCAAATTGCCAAAGAATGATTTTGATCGTTTGACTAGTCAAAATAGCCTAAGTCAGTTAAAGAAACCAAAAGTCAATCGAAAAATCATTTTCCATAGAGTAAACTTCATTAATAGTTCCTAATTACATGTGATATTTCATATTCAGTCCTCAATCCTAAATCACTACATAAATAGTACCCAATTTTTTAAAATTATTCCATAGTTGTTGCTTCAGGGACTATATGTGAAAATTGTAATAACCATCGAGAAAAAACTAGCTTGTTTTAATTACGTATAATAAGATTTGATTATACTCATTGTTACTTGGCCATTGTGTCAAGAACATAAGGAGTATTAGGAAAAGAGATCAATTACCAAAACTTTGTTCCCCTAAAATGACAATATCTCGAACGAAATGGTTCTTTTGACTTAGATCCTCAGGTCATATTATGACCCGAGACCCCTGTGGTACTCCGTTCGTAAAATTGAAGGTTCCGTTAGTAATACTGTAGCCAATTGGCGAAATGGGGGGGGGGGCAGGGGGGCTATGGTGGGGTGGGCAAGTAGGGGGCAGGGGGTAGGGTTTAGGGGGGTTAAGGGGTAGGAAGTCCTAGGATCCATCAATTTTACGAACGGAGCACCATAGGAGCCCGGTTCATATTATAACCTTGGGTTCCAAGGTCAAAAGATTCCTGTTGTATTTCGAATCCTTTTTTTATTTAAGTGGAATGAAAATATTTCAAATCATGAAAGTAGAAAACATTCTAATACACATTCACAGACAGTAAATAGTGTGGTGTCTATGAATGTTTGTGAGAGGTTGGGATCAGATTTGGGGTGCCCCTAGCATGATTCATACAAAAATTTCAGCACAAGGAGACCATAATCAGTATTATATCGCTGACTTCTGACAAAATTTCACCTAGAAACGATGAGGCACATCGCATGAGAAGCACCGATAGATACTGAAAGAACATGATGGTTCTCCAAAGCGTCATCGTCCACGAGAAAATTAACTTCAACAGGAGATGGTTGGATCTCTGGCAGGCCAGGAACCCCAAGCTGACAATCTCTTGCATTTCCCCACATGTACAATCTCCCTTTCTCTGCAAGCCAAACACGCCCAAAGGAAATTGAAACCCCTTGTGAGATGTTTAAAATTTTGATGCCATTAAAGGTACTTTAAAGATGACTTTCTGCCAAAGACCTTGTGGTCTAGCGGCATCAGTGTGATTTAATTCATACTTGAGAAAAGTAGGGTCTGAGCTTCAATAGGTTGAGAATAGAAGTATTAACAGAAACTACATTGTCACAAAGTTATTTGTGATTATAAAAAAGATGACTTTCTAGCAGTGTCAACAGGGAATGTACATCAGGAACATAGGTTGAGAATAAAAGTATTAACAGAAACTACATTGTCACAAAGTTATTTGTGATTAAAAAAAGATGACTTTCTAGCAGTGTCAACGGGGAATGGACATCAGGAACAATGTGTGGCAAAATGTGGTTTGTCCTTCTCCTTCAGAACATCTCAAAACACATACTTAAGACCCTTCAAGGCTTCAACTTCTTATTGGGGCTATAGAACAAGTCATGGGCAAAAGCAAGGAGCCATAGGTTATTTTATATCTTCATTTAATTTTTCGTTAGCACACTACATTGCAAGGCATTTGTTCATATCGTATGTATTCCATGTCATAACTAGAATCCAATTATACCAAACCCCTACAAATAATTGCTTTGTTGTGAGCGTTGCTAGGATTTTGATGATGAAAGATGGGGGTGATAACAAAAATTGTACTTTTGACGTGAGGATACATGTGCGATATCCAAATTGTTCACAATGTCACACTCTAAAGACAAGTTAGACTAAGATACAAAAAAATGGGTGGCTGCCCATTAGGTCTTATTATAGGTTGAGGGACTCCAGGGCAAACAAACAAAGTCCAAGGGTTTAAAATGGGGTTTGCCTTGTGAATGAGTTTGTATATTAATGCAGTTGCATTGTGGCACTCAAGCAAACATGCATATCTACATACACATACTTAAATTTATTACCTGTTACGGCTGCTGATGAAGAACCGCCACAAGATATAAAGGTCACCTTCTCATCGGCCAATGCCTCGATTCTGGCAGGGACTTTCTCATTATGCAGAGAAGAATGACCCAATTGACCATGACCACCATAACCCCATGAAAACACTTCACCCTTATCTACAAGTGTGAATGCCACAAATAGACTGAATATATGTATCATGTATGTATATATAACCCTTCACTATACGAAAATGGAAGCATACAATAGACAGAAAAAGCCTTGCCAGAATGCTAATAAGGAAACACTCAATCCACCATTACCAGTCAATGCAAGAGAGTGATATCCACCACTAGCTATTTGAACTATACGAACATCTTCGAGACTATGATTTAGTTGTGGTTTCCAACCACTTCCCTTCTCCCCTCTTCCAAGCTCATAGTTAGAGTTAGCTGCCAAAAGCAAGTTATTAATTTAATTACTACTCCGTATAAAGGTGGCTTGTGAGTATCAATAATTTAAAAACAAAATCAGTTTATATTCAGCCGACTTCCTAAAGCACTAACTGTTATAATTTACATTTTCATGCATGCCACCAAAGTCAATGCAGCTTTTAGACATCTCAATTAGGAGTTATGATACGGCAGGTACATCAAAACCATGCAACTATTCCTTAAACTATATATATATATATATATATATATATATATATATATATATATATATATATATATATATATATATATATATATATTATATATATATATATATATATATATATATATATATATATATATATATATATATATATATATATATATATATATATATATATATATATATATATATATATATATATATATATATATATATATATATATATACATGGGATGGATGAGGTGAGAATATTCTTACTGCTAGAATATGAGAACTGTGCATTTTCAGACCATCGTGATGCATTTTACACTTGGGCTAGTGCATTTCCGGAAAGTTCAATTTATTTACAAAATTGCCGCCGCAATTTTTTCAATTTTTTCAAAACTTTTGATTTTGAATAGCCCTTAGATCTTAAATCTAATGGATCTTATGCATTCTCATTTCTTTCATTGTGCATCATTCTCATTTGAACCAAATTATATATATATACACACACACACACACACACACATATATATAGAGACACACACACACACACATATATATAGAGACACACACACACACACATATATATAGAGACACACACACACACATACATATATATATATAACATGTATGTATAGTATCTCAATAAAATCTAATATGTGTGTGTATCAAGGTGTTTACTAACCCCTCCGTCCACACTGACCCCTAAAGTATGGATCAACACGTATATAAGAACATGCAATGGTATTACGATAGAAAGTAAAAAAATGAAAGAAAAAATGGGACAGTTAAATATAAAATATGTCCTTATCGAATGACCCTAGCAGGAAACCCATCTATTGATAGGAAAAAGCAATGCAAATACACAGGCTTCTTAAAGAAGCACTGGAATGAAGAAGGAAACAAAGCATGGCGACTGTAAATTACCTCCCCAGTTCCAGAGTTGACCATCTTCAGTCAGTGCCACTGTGAAGAATCCGCCACACGAAACAGCAGCTACTCTCACAGGAAGTGATTCTACTTTTGACGGGATGCTTAGACCACCAGCTTCATTTGGCCCTCGGTGAGGACCAAACCCCAATCGTCCATCCCCTTCATCTCGACCCCATACATAGAGCTCACCTGCTTAGTATGGGTAAAAGCATCAAAATATAGTCAATGAAATAAATACCAAAGAAATATGGTGCGAATATCACTTCTGTATATCAGACTACTCAATGGCTTGTTTGATGAGCGAAAGTGCGATATAAAAACCACTTTGGATTGATCATTGATATCTCCCAATTCCGAGAGATATCAAACATCCTCTTTTGGTTGTTAATATATCAGGAAATATCAAGACTCGACCCATTTATTGTCTTATTTCGGGATAGAACGAAAATACTTCTACACAGGTCCTCGGCTTACATGGGAGGGGAGCATCAATTCCTTACTCCTTCCATAGAGTATACGGAGTATAATACTTAATAAACTTCTTTTACATAGAATCATACAAATCAACCTTCCTAACCAGATCGGGAACTGAGATTTGAAGTTATTATAGCCGAGTATAGTTTATGACCTGCAGGCATTCTTAGTTTCTTGCCACTAAAAGAATTGACATTCCTTCATTCTATTCATTCGGTTATTTTTCAATTTTTCCCAGCTAGAGTGGTAAAATGTAATACCAGTAAATGATCAAGCTCCTGACCAGATTTCGTGATAGCAGCTGTGTGTGTTCCACTGGTGGCAATGTGACTTATTTCTCCATCCCAAGAAGCCTCCACTAATCTAGGCACAAGCTCTCTTGTATACACGGAATGTCCGAGAGCCCCAAAACCGCCATACCCCCTGAAAACATGGGAAAAGAAAAGATTCCAAATTGCAGCTTACAGAAATTCACTCCTTATTGGGGAGGAAATACTAGAATGGCGTTTGAATCAGAACAGACCAAGTGAAGACCTGGCCAAGGACGTTTAGGGCGACGGAATGCAGACCTCCGAGGGCGACGCTCCGGAGGGACCCCAAATTAGGGTTTATGGTTGGAAGGAAGAGGGAGTTCTCGTGTCCGAATCCGAGTCTTCCGCCATCTCCTTTACCCCATATCCATAGATTCCCATCAACGATCAGTGAGGAATGGAACATCCCGCAAGAAATTCCAACTTCTACGGGAGTTTTAGAAGCATTATCTGGAGGAGCCGGGAGGGGATTAGAGGAAAGAAGGCGGCCGGGAACAGGAGAAGATAACTGGAAAGTAAGGGGGAGTGATAAGGAGGCAACGGGGGCAGGGCATATTCGGATCTCTTCAATGCCGCCGCCGAGCTGGCCTGAGGCGCCGCGACCCCAGGAGAATACCTGTACAGTGACGAGTTCCTCGGATTCAATTCCGTCGGGCTTCCAGAGTAGGGGGGGCTTGGATGAGCGAGAGATAGAAGGAGCCGAAGAGAGACGGCGCCGCCAATGCAACGCCGCCGGGAAAGGACGAGTGGTATAACGACGGAATGCCATCACCACATGGCTCAGCCAGGAAGTAGTTCAAGTGGCCGCCTGGACGATGACGGGATTAGCTCACCAGTATGTAAAGGAACTGAATAGAAACTAATACCAATATATTTGAATTTCTATTTGTTTAATTTTTTCGAATGCGAATCCGAACCCGAATATGAGACGAATTCAAAATAAGATTTGAATAAGTATTTGATTAATATTCGAATACTTATCGAATCATAAACGAATATTTGAATAATCATACTACGTAATTTATATGATGGACCAACATCAATTTGTAATTTAACTTACGATACTCTTTATACTATACTATATTCCGTATATAAAAACATTAATACATCTGCATCTTACACAAATTATATTTTATAAAATATAACTATTAAAAATTATATGCTTTAGATTTTCGTGTTACGTTAATTTATTGAATTCTTAGTATTTTAAATACACTTTATACTATATTACTTTGTTTGACTTTTGATGTTGAAAACATGGTCTGTGTATATATACATATATTCGAATATTCGAATATCATCCGAATCGAATATATCCCTATTTGTATTTGTATTTGATTAATATTCGAATCAAAAATAATATTTGAATTTGAATTTGTATTTGAATAACGCAAATTCGAATCATCATATTCGAATATAAATTGCGAATCGAATTTAAAATATTTGATTTGTTTACATCCCTACTCACCAGGTTCGTTTACCAACGGTAGGCGTTTAGGCACTAAGGAAAAAATAGATTTAAAATCTAAAAATGAATTGAAAAATTACCTCTAAAATTTCGAATCTTAGCGAACTGATAGTGTATCTGGGATTGGTATGAAGTAAACATATTGAAAATCACGAACTGAATATATATACTAATGCTCCCTCCGTCCCAAAATGTAAGCTATGTTTACTATTTCAACCGCTCGATAACTTTTGTTTATTTAGGGGCTGTTTGGCAACTTCTGAATGGGTAAGTGCTGAACCAGTAAGAGGTCTGAATCATTAAGTGCTGAACCAGTAAGAGGTCTGAACCATTAAGAGCTTGTATATTGCTTAACTATTCAGAGGCAAATGTCTGATCAATTCAGATAACAGCTCTTAACCATTCAGACTCTGTATAATACTCAATCATTCAGAGGCAAATCTCTTAATCATTCAGACATCTGAACCATTAAGAGGCTGAAACAAACAGTCTGAACCATTAAGTGCTGAATCATTCAGACATCTGAACCATTAAGAGGCTGAAACAAACAGCCCCTTACTCGATTTGGTTCACAATTTGATAAAATAAAATATTCTTATTGAATCTTGTTTTGTAAAAATTTTCATTTTCTTTTGAACGGTGCGATTTTTACTTTTTGTACCTCTACCAAATTTGTAAATAAAATAATTTTAAAAGAGATTATAGTTTACCTACTTTTTGATGTGTTGCTTAGAATTTGGGATGGAAGGAGTATATTATTAATATATTATTAATATACTTCTTTCGTTCTGTTTTAAACCGCCCGTTTTAACTTTGGAGCATATTTAAGGAAGAAAAAAATAGAATTAACTTTCCGAAATTACCATTATATTATTTTTTTAGGAGGGGTGACGATGAATGAGAAGATAGGGTGGAGAAAACTAGAAAAGTGACTTATTTTAAGGATAGTTTAGGTATTTTACTCTTAAATGTTTATGATAACAAGAAAGATGCAACTTATTTTGGGATGAAGAAAAAATGAAAAATATGCAATTTAAAATGGGATAGAAGGAGTAATAATTTTTTTTATTTTCATTAAATAATGAGTTTATTTCTAAAATTTGGCTCAAATTTTATTATGTGTACATCATACTTTAATTTTAGTTTTAATTTTTTGTAGAAAAATATAAAAATATTAACACACATTTGAACTTTGAAGTATCATTTTGCTATCATCCCTTCACTGTAGTTGTGAGATATAAACGAAATTTCATAAGTATTTCTTGCATTTAATTTTTTATTTTTTATTTAAATATACTTTCGATTTTTTAAAAAATAAATACTTTTTTGATATTATAAAGTTTAAACTACGTGCGTATGCATTCATCTCAATTTATCCTAAAATCGATACCGAACGATCCCGAACGATGTAAAATCGCATACCGAACCCAAGTATTTGATGCGGTTTCGGTACATGATAAATACCGTACCTTATTCATCCTAACTAGAAGAGATTTATAGAGAAACTAGAGTTGGAAAAATTCAAAAATAATTGAAAAAACAAGAAAGCGCCGGAAGAAACTAAATAAGTTGGATAAAACTTAAACAAGTAATACATATGACACGCGAGGCAATAATTAAAGTAAAGAAAATAAAATACTCATGAAAAAAGGATAAATTTTATGTCAAACAAATTTAAAATAAGTAAAACATAATATTTTAAAAGTAAAAAATATAGTCCCACCGTTGCAAAATGATTTACATTACTCAAACGGCATGCCAAATTCCAAAACTTAAATTTATATTATTTACACATTAGTACGTATAGAACTGTAAAACATAATTTATATAATTATAAACTATATCAAAAGTTCTACAAAACAAAGTGCAACAAAAATATTACTCCGTATTATTTAGAAATTAGTATAGAATATTTATAGGGGCACACTTTTATTTTATTAGAATTTTATTACTTTCTTCCTTAAATATTACTCCGTAATAAACATATTGAACGAGAGGATGCAACAACTCAAAAGAGTGATATACTCCATTTTTCAAGATTATCATCTTAGTTTGACTTTTGTTACTACCTTTGAGCAATTTAATTAAATAAATGTTAGATTTTGATATATCAAAACTATTACTAGTTTTGTCCTCGAATATTTGTCAAGTTTTAACTTTTTTTCAATCAATCATTATTAACTTCTAACTCATTTCCCCTCTTTTCAAACGTACTTTAAAAGTAAAGCTTCTCATTAGGGGATCCGAGCTCAAACAACACAGTGAATAGATAACACAAAAAATATACTCAAATTTATATTAAAGTAACCAAAAAAATGAAGTAAGACAATAATTTTGAAACGATGGAAGTATGTTATTATTATTATTCACAAACCTACTAAAAGTGCGACTATTCGAGACAATTTCTCTGAAATTGAATGCGAATAAAATCAGAGCAAAGCAAAACTTATTAGAATGTAAAATGCACTCTATTTGAGATTCATCTTATGCACGTTATATAAATAAATTGTAGAAAAAATAAATCACTTAATAATGTGTTTTATTTAAATGCTTTAATTAAAATTAGAATCAGAATAAATAAGCTAAATTTAAATCAAACCATATTAGATCTTAATAAATTTAGATCAAAACTGATGAGAGATCATTTGTCGGTAGTCGTTACGAGCCCATTGGGAGAGCCCATCTAATTTTTTAATTGGCTAATTGATTCGGCGCTGACGATTTCCCAAATTTCTTACTGGACTGGACCGGTCCGAGTAATGAACTAAGTAAGTAGTCCAATTAATATGCTAATAGTATTGGGGCGAGCAGCGAATAGTAAAAATACTCGCACAAGCCCAATTACTCAGGCCTTAACGTGTCACATAAATCCTATAAACAATTGATTATAAAGAGTGAGTAGTATTTTTGTGCATATGATTATAATAAGATGTGATCATCAATGCCAAAATAAATGTTGGTTTACAAATTAAAAAGTAATCTGTAGAGACTTAGGCAGGGGTTAGAGAATGATTGCAAACAATACTAAGCATATGACCTCTGTAAATACCAGGTACAGTCTCTATCGTTTACCACTAACCTGCGATCAAAGTCCAATTTACTTCCTCTCAGTGACCGTCCGACCGGATCTGAAGGAAAGCCTCGGGGATAGAATTCATTTTTTTTATCAAAATAGAAGGGAAATATAAGAGAAAAAACCACTAAGTAAAATTACGTTAATGCTCCCCTCTCAATTTTGCGAGATGCTCCGTACTACTTATTGTTATTAAGGTTATATTGGTAAATTTATTGAAGGAAAATAATTTAATTTTCCTTTAACCCATTTTATCTCCCTATAAAATGCTCCCTATAATTTTATCTTAATAATAATAATAATAATAATAATAATAATAATAATTGTGGATTTTTTTAAGGAATAAATGTGGAATTTATTTATGAAATAGATAAAATGATTAAAAAGAGGTTATTGATGGGGCGGATATTTATGGGGAAATGGGGAGCTGGAGGGACGGCCAGTTGTTGCCTAGCAGCAAATGGGCTCGCATTTAATGCGCCTCTCGTCTACATATGTCTATGCCTCCTTGCTGTGATTAATTAATTACTCCTAATTAATTACTTAATTGTCTTTCACTTCTAATCACACCTATTAATTACCCCAACCATTTTTTATTGGTTTTAGTGACACGTAATTTCGTTGACAAAAAAAGAAAGAAAGAGTGGACTAAAATGGATATTTTTTGCATTTAACACCAATCAACAGTAATTTTTTCATCTCACATTAGGGCTGGGTTGGGAAGATCGAAAACCGAAAATCGAGCCGAAATCGACCGAAACGAATTAGAAAAAACCGAACCGAAAAAATGAAATCGAATGTAAAAAATCAATGAGGGAAAAACTCTAAAGGAGTATATACTTATCGAAAAAACTACTCCCTCCGTCCCCACAAAAACCCCCACTTTTCTTGTTTTCATCCATCTCAAAAAAAATTTCTCGTTTTTATTAAAGAATCAGTTTTATCCCTATTAATTTTTTACCTACATATCATATCATACTTTTTACTACTAATTGATTTACCCATCACATCTATTTTTACCTATCACATCCAAGTACATTTTTGAAAAGTCAACATCAAAATACATTTTTTCTTAAATCTTTTAAAAATAAAAAAATGTTTTGTTTTGTTAAAACTAGTTGACTTCCGACGTCATCCATGATCAAATATGCATAATTGGCGGTACGTGTATTATCCGTTCATCATTAATTTGCGCGGCAAATTTGTTGAGCCAAGTTATTAATTATTGAAGCCGAAAAATAAATGAATAAATATCTCAATTTGGAAAATGTGACCAAGTTTGGTCCTTTTTTTCAACGGCCAGTTTCGCCTTCTAATGCGATAAAAAGGGCCTTTTTTAAAAATACAAAAAAAAAGTGGACTAAATTAGGTAATATATCAAACTGTTGGAACCACTCGTGCAACACCCCTTATTTACATGATGAAATGAAATAGACTTAAAAATATCTTTAGTAAATTTTGGAGGATCGATATAATATTAGTTTATAATTGTATTTATAAAAAAAGATGAAATATATGTTATAAAATACAAGTAAAGAAATCCGAAATGAAAGTTTTGAAAAGATTTGAAATGACGGTGGTTAATGATAGACGAGATCCAGAAGGCAAACAATATTTTGTAAAATAACAACAATATCAAGACTTTACCAGAGATGAGAGGACTTTTAAAATAGGAGCAAAACAGAATAGACATATCAAAAAAATAATAATAAGAAATGACAAATTTTGGAATGGATAAAAAAATAATAGGGGATTATACAAGCTTACAAACCCATCCATAGTGGGAGCAGATCATTACTTGTACCAGATATTGGCAATAGCCAATGGGTAATGAACTAATGAATGCTCGGTGTAGTTTTAGAAAGAAGTTTGTAGATTGCACAAAACGCTTCCCTAACTTTCATCCCAAAGTTGGTCAATACATTTCTTTAATCCATTTTATCTTGTAATTTGTATATTAAAAATTTATAAAAATTATATATTAATAATCTATATGTTAAGAAAAATCAAACAAGATCACACATTACTATATTTAGGCTTACACATTGAGAGAATTTGATGAGTCAAAGTGCTTAGATGAACAGTTCCAAAAGTTAAAAGTGGACGAATACTCCGGGACAGAGGGAGTATTAGTTATTTTAAATTTACAATTAGCAAAGTCTATCATTAACAACAAGAACTAAGCACTTTATGAGTCCAAAATTGGTTATCAACAATAAGCAAATAAGACTGAGCACAAAGAAACACCTTCTTAGTTTTAATTATTTGAAAATATTATCTAATGGCTGATCAAAATTTTCTTTAGTATTTTCAAAACTAGCTTGTAACATTTAAAAATATTTCAATTCTTTTTTTAGCAATAATAATTCTATTACAATGTATTATTTGTTCATAAATACTTTGTATTTCATTCGCCCTAAAGTAGATGTTCTTCTAACTATTTTGACCTCTTAATAACTTTTGTTTGTTCTCGTTACTTATTCTTTTTTTTACTAAATCAAGTCAGATTAGACCAAACCGTATCAGAGACAACTTTAAATATATTTTCATTTAGATCAAACTAGATCAAACAAGATCAGATTGAAATCATTCCGACCAGGTGAAAAAAATATGGCCTTAAGAGGTTAAGATTATAAGGTGGAACATATGCATTCAGAACCCTTCTCTCATAGATGTTCCCAAATGTCTTTTTTGGTTGTCCATATATGAAATATCTTTCCATTACTTTTCTTAATATTTAAAATACCACAACTAACTAACTTACTTTATTTATTGCACATTAACCACTTCATTTAAAATACTCTATTGATTTTCAATAAAATATTTTCGTAAACTATCATTTTTTTTTCAATTTTCCTTAAAAATCACAAGAAAACGAAATGAGTATTTACTAATGGTTACAACATATAGTACATAATCTCTTAAAAAATCAAACAATGAAGGGTTAAAATGTATAGTACTCTATTTGTTCTAAAAGATTGCTACAGTCTCACCTTTTTGGTCAAAATGTGACATCCTTGATCATGAATTAAATATAGTTTAAAATAATTAAATATTATAAAAATTTGATATTTCAAAACTATATTTTAAAATAAACTCAATTTTAAAAAAATTTACTTTATAAATTTACTATTTTGTATAATTTGCGATCAAAAGATGCTATAATTTGACTAAAAAGTCTAATTGTAATAATCTTTTAAGAACAAAAGGAATATATAATCTAATCAAAATAATTAAACACTAAATACGCCCTCCGTCCCAAATTATTTGCAACGTTTGCTTTTTCAGCAGTCGCGGGAACTTTTGTTTATTTCTACGTTTTAATTGGTTATTTGATAAAATAAAATATTCTTGACACCTCTTATTTCAAAGAACTTTTCATGTAGTTTTTTTATATGTAAATTTTATTTTTTATTTCTATACCAATATGTTAATAAAATAAATTGAAAAAATTTGATATTTTGCCTCGGCAATACAAGTGTGGCAAATATTTAGGGACGGAGGAGTATATTTTTGGTACCGACTACCGAGGAATGGACTCAGTGGAGCATTTTTGAAGAATCATACTTTCCAAATTATAGGGAGCATTCTACTTTTGCAGTTTTACACTTAAGGAGTATTTTCAAATATTAATTCATCTCTAAAAAAGTCAACTTGAATGAAACACTTCCCAATGATAAGGGGGTCAAAGCCGTCTCATATACTCTCAAATTAATCTCTTCCTCTCATATCTTTTTTTTTGTAATTTGAATTTTATATGGAGTAATTAACGTTTTTAAAATTGACTATAAATTATGAAAAAATATATTAAGTTGTAATATAAATTTAATATTAATAGATTTGTTTAGAAACATAATTTTTAATTACTCGGTATTATATTTTTATAATATGCCTTGATACATAATTAAGTATATTAATAGGCAAAATATTGAATTAGAGACCGTGAAAAGTCAAATTTGAATAAACATGAAAAGAGGGGGTACCGGAGTACTACGTATTCTACCGTGGCAGCTGACTAGATTCATTTTTTAATTTAAATTTTTAAATGACAATATACATCTTTCATTTTAGATTTAAACTTTCTGTCCCGTTATTATTCACGTAATCAGTATTTAATCACAATCTTTATATATTTTCATTACTTATTTGATACAATAATATGATCATAGATTTGTCACGTCTCGTTTTATATAATTTCGATATAGTTTATAAATATAATTTTTTTTAAATTTTACATTCATGTTAAAATAATTGAATCGAAAATAACTTAATCAAACCATATAAACCTAAGTGAAAAGAAAGTTTTGGGGCATTGGAGTATGAAATTAAATTCATATACTCCATCATATACTCCGTAATAAATTGTCAATCAAACAAGAAATAGAATGAGTATGCTATTTTAATAAATAGTTAAAAAAAATAAGTTTGAAAAATGAAATGATACCATTATTTACATGCTATTTTATTAAGAAGATTCTCAGAGAAGTACGAGTATTATTGGAAAAAAATGATACCATTATTTACATGGTAAAAAAATGATTTTTAACTAGCCGTGTTTCACAAGTACGAGTGAATAAATAAAATTGAAGGCGGTTGGTGGATAGCAGTTAGCATGCAAATAAATGGGAGAAACCCAGAAATAATATGCTCCTTCGATCTCTCTCTACACAATCAAATATATATACATATAAATAAATTATAATAAACCCTTTTCTTTTTTAAATGAAGGGAGAGTACGGCGGCGACGCCCTGCAGTGTATGTGGAGCTGATCATCATCGTCCAGACGGCGGCGGCGGCCTGGCCGGTTGCGGCGGTTCCAGCCAGTCAACGCAACCAACCAACCTATCAATCTGCGTGATGAATAATTTGCACATATAAGACGTTCATACACATCTCGTAGCTGCCAGTCAAACTCACACCAATCTTCCCCATTCATACAAATTTTCCTTCCCATCAATAATAATCCATTATTATATATTGGGCCGCAATTGAGTTGAAGCTTACAACAACAACAACAACCCAGAATCATGAGTTCGACGGCGGCGGCGGCGACGACGGAGGTGATAATGGAGATAGAGTCGAACAAGCCGCAGGGGAACGGGATGGTGGTGGGAGGGCTGAGCCCGCTGAGCGAGACGCTGTGGAAGGAGAAGGCGAACAACACGGAGTTCGTGGGCGACGTGTCCGCCAGGCTGGCCTGGCAGGACCTCACCGTCATGGTCACCCTCAACAACGGCGACACCCAGAACGTCCTCGAACGCCTCACCGGCTACGCCGAGCCCGGCACCTTCACCGCCCTCATGGGCCCCTCCGGCTCCGGCAAGTCCACCCTCCTCGACGCCCTCTCCGCCCGCCTCGCCTCCAACGCCTTCCTCTCCGGCCGCATCCTCCTCAACGGCCACAAAGCCAAACTCTCCTTCGGAACCGCGGTCCGTTAACTTAGTCAGTTACTACTGTTGTTTTGATATTTCATTCTGAACTCGGAACTTATGCATACGTATCCAGGCTTATGTGACCCAGGACGACAACTTGATCGGCACGCTGACGGTCCGGGAGACGATATGGTACTCGGCGCAGCTGCGGCTGCCGGACCGGATGCCGAGGAGGGAGAAGCGGGCGCTGGTGGAGAGCACCATCATAGAGATGGGCCTCCAGGACTGCGCCGACACCGTCATCGGCAACTGGCACTTGCGCGGGATCAGCGGCGGCGAGAAGCGGAGAGTCAGCATCGCCGTCGAGATCTTGATGCGCCCCAGGTTGCTCTTCCTCGACGAGCCCACCAGCGGTCTCGACAGGTCCGGCGCCGCCCCCTCCATAAACTCTTTCCACACTTCATATTAATTAGCCCCCGCCTTTTTTGATACATTGAAAAATAAATGAATATAGACATAGTCTATGTCCACGTTAATTCATTTCTCGATGAACCAAACAAAACTTTAATAGCCGGTTAATATGGAATGGAGACGCTGAGAATGCATCATTATAATTCATTTCTCGAGAATACATCATTATAATTCAACTAAAAGTTCAAGTTTGTATTTTTGTGTTGGAAATAGTGCGTCAGCATTTTTCGTGACGCAGACATTGAGGAGTTTGTCAAGAGACGGGAGAACAGTGGTAGCTTCGATCCACCAGCCTAGCAGCGAAGTGTTCGAGTTGTTCGACAGACTGTATCTGCTTTCCTCCGGGAAAACAGTTTACTTCGGTCGGGCCTCAGAAGCATACGAGGCACGAAACGAAAATCAATGTTTATTTTCATTATTTCCTCCCGCATTTTCTTTTCTTTCTTCGTCTGCGTCTGATTAAAGTTTTGCTTCACATTATGACTGTTTGCAGTTCTTCGCGCAAGCGGGATTCCCGTGCCCCGCATTGAGGAACCCGTCGGATCATTTCTTGCGCTGCATAAATTCCGACTTTGATAAAGTGAAAGCTACCTTAAAAGGCTCTATGAAACTTAGGGTAATTTTATCTCTTTTTCTTAATACTGCCTCTATGACAATAAGTTTGAGCTTGCGATTGAGTTGATTTTTTGACAATGGGTCACTCTAAATCCGGATTTATTCCATTTCTACTATCAGTTTGAGACAAAAGATGATCCCCTGGAGAAGATAACCACCACAGAAGCAATTAGAAGACTGGTTGATTTTTACCACAACTCTCACTATTACCAAGAGGCCAATCTCAAAGTCCAAGAAATGTCCAAAGTGGTAAATAATGCCAATTTCTTCAAACATTTGATTAATTGCTTCAAACTCTTGATTTGATCAATTGATTCAAACTCAAATGTTTTGTTTGGCTGCAGAGAGGGACAGTTTTGGATTCAGGGGGCAGCCAAGCCAGCTTTCTGATGCAGGCATTCACACTAACCAAACGCTCCTTTATCAATATGTCCAGAGACTTTGGGTATTACTGGCTGAGGCTGGTTATCTACCTTGTGGTTACTGTCTGCATTGGAACCATATATCTCAACGTCGGAACCGGTTACAGTTCCATCCTGGTAACGACATTCTTCTCCCTCGTTGTATACGAAAACCAAAGCTTTTCCTTTCTATGTATGTGTTATCTGTCCCCAATGACTTATAATTACTCTCTGGCATGGATTTTTCTTACAAACAACAGGCCAGGGGTGCTTGTGCGTCTTTCGTGTTCGGTTTTGTCACTTTCATGTCCATTGGAGGCTTCCCTTCCTTCGTCGAAGACATGAAGGTTCGTTCCTATATACCGTGAGCTGAACTAGATAATCGATTGGGTTCAATCGTTACAGTGACTCGATTTACTGATTAATGAATGAATGGATGGGTTGAAAAAATCAGGTGTTCCAAAGAGAGAGGCTGAATGGGCACTATGGGGTGGCTGCATTTGTGATCAGCAACACGTTCTCTGCAACGCCGTTCTTGGTTCTGATAACCTTTCTGTCTGGCACGGTCTGCTATTTCATGGTCCGCCTCCACTCCGGCTTCACCCATTACCTCTTCTTCGTGCTGGCTTTGTACGCGAGTGTGACCGTGGTCGAGAGCCTCATGATGGCCATTGCCAGTATCGTCCCTAATTTCTTGATGGGGATCATCACCGGTGCTGGAATTCAGGTACATTTATATAATACTCCATCTACTCTGAAAACCTTTCTTTTTTCTTCTCTCTCAAAAAACTTTTCCCGTTTCTATTAAAAAGTCACTTTTACCCCAGCTACTTCTTAACCTACTTCTATAACATGTAACTTCCATTTCGCCATTTAGTTTTGGGACCTAATCTCACAATTCTGGTTGTGTGTGTAGGGTATATTTATGTTAGTCTCAGGGTACTTCAGACTCCCAAATGACATCCCAAAGCCTTTCTGGCGCTACCCCATGTCCTACATCAGTTTCCACTTCTGGGCTTTGCAGGTAACAACAACACATCCTTGATCCCAAATTTTTAGCATGAATGCCAAAAAAGGTCTTATTTCATTCTCCTTTGATCACACAACAGGGGCAGTACCAAAATGACCTGAAGGGGTTGGTGTTCGACAACCAAACGCCGGACCTCCCCAAAATCTCGGGCGAATTCATTCTGGAAAACCTGTTCCAGATCGACGTGAACAGATCAAAATGGGTGGATCTCAGTGTCCTGTTCAGCATGATCGTCGCGTACCGCCTGATATTCTTCGTGGTGATCAAGATAAACGAGGACGTGACGCCGTGGATCCGGGGGTACATTGCGAGGAGGAGGATGAAGATAAAGAAGAATGGGAACCAAACTGCCCCCTTTGCTCTCACACAGTCCCCTTCTTTGAGGAACTATGCTGCTGCTTCTTCCAAAAACTAGGACAGATTCTTTTCTTAATTATTAACCATTATTATTATGATTATAATAATAGGTTGAAATGTTGTTTGGCCTCCCAAGTTTTTTTTACACACTTGTAAGTTGTAATATGGTGTGAGGACAAATCAAAGATGAGAGAGAGAGAGAGAGTTGTGTTTCATTTGACTACGTTATATTAAATTTCGAATATTTATCTTTTCTCTAAGCTTCTTTTATTTATTTTCGAACACTAAAAATAAGGCAAAAGGGACAGATTATAAATGTTATTTTTCAAACATACTGAAATGTAGAAAAAATTTTCTGGGACAGAATGAGCGCCTTTATGTTGCAAATTAATAATAGAAAAACATCACAAAAAAACTAATATTGGATAAAATTTTCAAAATAAAAAAGCTAAATGGGAGAGCTAATGCCACATAGAGGGGACATCAATTAAACGCTACTGACAAGAAGTTGAAGACATTAAAACGAGTGCCGCGAGTGTGGGAGACGTTAGATCAAACATCTTATCTCTTAGCATATGAATATCAATACTCCCTTCTTCCCAAAATATTTGTCACGCTTAACTTTTGTTTATTTCTACATTTTCATTGGTTATTTGATAAAATAAAATATTCTTGGCACTTCTTATTTCGAAGAATTTTTCATGTAATTTTTTGATATGTAAATTTTATTTTTTATTTCTATACCAATATGTAAATAAAATGAATTAAAAAAACTTGATATTTTACCTCGAGAATGCAAGTGTGACAAATATTTAAGAACGGAGGGATTATATAATTGCAAAAAAAATTGATTTTAAAGAGTGAAAAACAATTTAAAAAAAAACTGCTTTTACAAACAAAAATGCCAATAATATTAGGGCATAACACCCTCGTTTTTACGACAAGATTCCGTGAACAACATTCGGTGTCAACAAATGACACTCGCGGTGCTTCAAGTGAAAAATTGATGATTCTTTCTCCCTCTAACTCCCTCCCTCCACTGACCCCCCCCCCCACCACACCCCACACAAGCCCGACCCCTGTGCCCCACCCTAGACCCCACTTTTACCCCCTCTAAATGAGCGAGTGTCATCCTTTGACACTGGATGCCAATGTCAACAAAACCTTTCCGACTTGATGAAGACCAAAACATGCTCAACACACCAAAATAGAACTTTCGATATTTTTACACCAAAAAAAAAACTTGTAACGTCAAAGAGCGTCAATATATAATGCCAAAAACACCGCGACATACAAATAGATGGCAACGCTAGGATAAAAACATAGTAATGTATAGATGGCACATGAATAGGTAGCCAGCCAGGCAGATAAGGTCGGAGTAGCAAGGAAGGGGTTGGTTGGTCCGTAAAAGCACTAGAAGACGTATTCGGGAGGAGGGGCTTCTTCTGGGATCTGAAAAACAGAGGGGAGAAAAGTTTTGCAGCAAATATTAAGTGCGCGCATTCATTAGCAATGACTAGTAGTACAACTTCTTTCTTTATCTGTCCCTCCTCCCCCTTTTCTTTCTTTCTGGGTGGGGTAGTTGGGGGCATTTATATCCACATTTCTCGGTCCATTCAAGCTAATGGTACTTCAAACTAATTTAATTTAATACAAAAAATTGCATTTAATATCGATTTATATCGACGGGAGTATATGTTTAGGAGCATGCTAGGAGCCCATCACGGTTGTTCTCATGGATGACAATCACAGATGGTCTATGCACACACAGACGATAATTATCTATGGACACCGACGATTAACGTTTGTGTATGTAGAAAATCATCTGTGATTGTCATCCGTGGTGGGTTTTTAGCATTATTCATACTTTTAATATACAATACCAATTTTTTATGTTAATGACACAGCACGTTTTTACGCGTTTATTTTAACTACGCTTCGATCTTTAACTTCGATTATTATCAAGAAAAATTCGTTGTTGGATTGAAAGATATATTAACACATAGATCATCGTTCTAAGATTTCACAATATTCCGAAATTGTTTCATCCTAAACCATATCACTCAAGTTTTAATTCTTTTAACATGTTTTCGAACTTGATATTGCTTTAAGTTTGTTATATTAAATGGACTATGACACAATCATTGGAATTTTGTAAATTTTAGGATAATGATCTATATGTTACGGAGTACTAGCTTTCGACCCAACGGTGGGTTTTGTACTTAAACAATCCAAAACAACAGTTTATGAAGGATGTAAGATTTGTTATGTAAAAACTAATGTAAGGTATATAAAAATGGCATCCTTGCAAATTTACCATGCATTAAATATCATAGTGAACAGTGATGGCCTCCCATACCCTGCCTAAAGACTAAACTAACGAGTAATGGTACATGCACACCCCTCAGAACACGTCCTCCCACACCCTCTCTCATGTGGGTGAGCTCCACTCGGGAGAGACCTACCCACATGTGAGATAGGGCGTGAAATGATGTGCTCCAAGGGGTGTGTATAGATTCCTTTTTTTTGTAAATTAACACTCTTTGTCCAAGAAAAAGTTCTCACTTTCAATTTATGTATGCCTGAGACTAATTTTTAAGCTTGTGGTTCATTTTATTTTTCGGTGAGCGAAAAAGATATGGGTTCTAATATCTCCAAACTACGTTTCAAATTTAAGATCCCATATCATTTCTTCTAGATCTCAGAACCCATATCATATCATATTTTCAAAACTCACCAAACGGGCCCTAAGCAATTTTACATTTCTTAATAAGCGTGTCAGTATCGGTTTAAACCAAGGAAGATGGTATTGTCCTTTCTAACCATAAAGGCTTGACCAAATTTTGCCAGGTAATTTATTGTTGATAAAAAGTAGTTCTAAGACCCAAATGAGCAAACAATCTGAGTTGTCTTTGATTGTTATGCCCTCCAACTAGTGTGGGTGTCGTCATCATTAGTACTATTCTTGAAAATGTATTTCCATGTGAACATGCATTGAAAAAAACTAAGGTTTCAATTAATGAAGGCCAAGACCTCTCAACCAACTAGCCATTCAACATGATGCATGTACGGAGCAATTTCTTACCTCGCCAATCTTCCATTCCTTGGCCCAAATGCTTTCTTCAAAATCAGCATGCACCTTCTGCGTCCTGTTAAAAAACAAACCCGAACCGATAGCCATTAAGCAGAACAAAGTGCTACGGGGACACAACTGTCATTTTTGAGCGGTGTAGTGAAGACTGAAGAGTCGGCTTTGAAAAGGAGCGGTAGCGGCGAGATTGGAAAAATAGCAATGAGACAAATATGTGTGTGTGTGCGTGTATATCAAAAGAATTTTACAATATTATAATGGAAAATTAATAAAAAAATTAAAAACAACAAAAAATGTTTCCTTAATTAGAACCAACAACAAAAAAGAATAAGGAATTAAAACCCCATGGGAGCCCACTGGAGGTTGTCATTCCAGTGGGAAAAGCTAAAATTGAATTTCACTTAAGGCCAAAAGCAAAGCAATAGAGACAACACCTAAGGCCGCCAAGGCACCAACAACTGTGGGTTTGAGTCTTGTTATACTTACATAAAAGGAAAATGCTAGGGTGCCACCACATGGGTGCTACCATGGGTGCATCCATGCTTCGCACAGACAAACACAGACGATAATTGTCTGTGTTGCACAGACAATTATCGTCTGTATTTGTCTGTGTGAAGCATGGGTGCACCCATGTGGTGGCACCCTGGCATGGTCCTACATAAAATAATCCCCCCCCCTCCACACACACACACACCCAATTGGCATTTCTCTCATTTGCTTGCAATAACCACCCATACAAACAAGGACAACAACCACCTCAGTAAAGTCTCATTGGTAATAAACTTCAGGAATGGTGACACCCAAAAGGTTAAATTGTGTGATTTTTATATATGGCTTGACTCTGCCAGTCTCATATATTAGAAACAATAGTTGATGGGACTTACGTAGAGCTGGTATTGCCAACTGATTGTCCATTGAAACCAGAAAGTTGTGGAAATGAAAATGTAGAAGATGAGTTCCTGTCGCCAGTTAGGGCATTGTTTAAAGTTGTCGGACTGGAGGTGAATGGGATCTGAGCGGACGGAGCACCAACTTGACTGCCAAACAAGCCTACCACACAAAAGCAAATCAGAAGGACACTGCTGAAAGTGTAAGCAAAGGTGTGTAGCACTACAAGAGTTATATGTCACCTCCATTTTCAAATGGCGTTTTATTATTCAGCCCACTTGTACCCGGAATCTGACCGAAGGGATTTGATTGCTGGGAAATGCTACTTGAAGGAGCTGATCGCCTTGTGTTTGGAAGAAAAAGTCATCATCCATAAAAATCCAAGATTTTAACAAGGACATGTGCTAATACTTGTTTAGTAGCACAAAATCAATACTGACCCTGATGTATTCAATAATGCGCCTAACTGACCAAAACTTGAGGCAGATGGAGGACTTTGAGCACTTGTTGGGAAAGCTTGACTGGCCCCAAACAGAGAACTCTGTGAACCAGAAGTTGAATTTGCTGGAGCTGAATGATGATTATGATTATGCACTAAGCTATCAAATTCAGCTAACTTGGATCTAATCAGACTCCTCTCCCGCTCAATCTGCATTATATTGGGCATGGAAAACTGTAAGAAGCGAGTACATGAAAAATGAGTCGCACACATAGCTCTTGGTGAAGCAAATAAAAAGAAACGAGTTATTATAGCTTTCCTTGTTTTCTTTCAGTTTCTTTTTGCCTTTATTTGGCATGTTGGAATAAGGTTGTAGAAGAATAATGACTCCAACTCTTTCCCATGTTAGATGTGCTTTAAATTTTTAATTAAATAATATTCCATTTGATAAAATTCAAAATCCCCTGAGACTGATGTTCCAATCCAAACCTTTCCATTTATTGTATGGAAGGAATAACGATTCCAATCTAGAAATATTGTATACTATGGAGTATATTTTATAAGGATCGAAATAATTTCAATTTAACAATGTCATTGCCCTTGATCTTCGAAGCAAAATCTCCCCCTAAAAAAGGTTTCTATGGTGCTAAATGGATATAAACACACAAAACTATTTATTCATAACTATTTTTCAGGAACACGAAGGCACGAAGCACAAATAGAGGACAGGAGGAATTAAAGTAGTGAACTTCTTACAATTGATTGTAAGTTCACTCCACGCTTAGCATCTTCGTAGGCTGCCGACCTTAGCTCTTCATAGCTAACATCACCAAAGGCGTCACATGGACCACTGCATTTGTTAAAATTAAAATTATGGGCCAATGTTCATTATCCGTCCTGCTAGAACTGGGTATACTTTAGCATATTAATTTCTAGAGTAAACTTGAGGGATTCCTACCATTGGATAGATTGGTTGAGGCTTCATGGCTTAGCACTCAGAACTATTTCCATCTTGCAACTAATTTGCCAAAGATGCAATTTTTTTTAATTGATGTTTCACAACAATCATTCATTTCAGAACAAACCCGGAAAGTGAGCAAATTGATCAAAATTTACGAGAAGACATTTAAGAGAATGCATACTTTTTGAGGTGACCATAGCAAGTAAGATTCCATAGAGGCTTCTCATTTTGAAAATCTTCAACAATTTGGCGTTTGCAAGACCCCGGATCTGTGCAGCTTTGAATGTGATACAACAAATCCCATCAGTTAACAAAGCTGCTATCACATGAAATAGCACACATGCACAAAACCACAGAGATTAACATAAGTTTCTGAACAATCACTCACGTATGAGTAGGTGCTGCCTGCTGATTGTCTGGTTGCCGTGTAGAAGGGGAACTATTATTTGCAGATCCACGTACCCACTTATTTTCAAATGGCTGATTGGATCAAAACAAAGTAAATAAATTAGCTCAAGGACCATGACTCCACAAACATACATTAATGAAAGAACAAACACAACTCCACTCTACAAGGAGGATATAAAATAGAATAAAAATCTCAAAGACACTTATAGTGGTTTATATAGCACAACCATATTGTTCTTGGTGCTGCCCGGACAGACCGCCGAGGCAGGTCAGGCCACCAGACCAGCGTCCGGGCAAGATCGCCCGGGCTGGGTTTTATACGCACTCCATCAGTTCTCATTACCCACGAAAGAAAACCACCGTATACATTTCAAAACCCAATCACCATATTAAGAGATACAGAACTTTTAGGTCACAAATAGTTGGCAAGCTAAATAAGATTACTGCACATCAACAACAAAGAACCTTGTATTGACTCTGTTTCAGTCCAGCATTATCATCTCTTCTCGACTGAGAGTTACTCTGAACCCCAAACCCAAAAGGATTGGGGGGATTCTGCTGCTGCTGCTGAAAATTCGTCCTCTGCGATTGTGAGCCATTTTGGCTCCCAAATCCAAACACGTTCGGTTTCGACTGCTGTTGGGTTGCATGAAGAAATTTGCAATGAGCACCATAACGACAGCTGCTCGGAAAAGGGGCCAGGGATTAGGCGTTGCTTCGAATTACAGATTCAAAAACCGCAGATCATGATTAGGTGAAGGTAGTTCTTGACGGAGATAAAGTTCTTAAACCATATAAAAAACGATTAAGCAGACGAAATTGATTAAACAGTACTGGGTATTATGATTATGAACGGGCACACCTTCCGCTGAGGAAATTCCGGCATAGCTCGTTTTTTCGAGGCATTCTGTGGCGCACTGGTTTTGGCCGTGAAAATTTTTGGTGTTTCGGCCGATGTTTTAAGGGAAATTTTGTTAAAAAACACTCAAACTTACAACTTTCCCTAAATAGAAACTATCTATTTGTCATATTATTATTAAATGCTATTTAGAGAATAAAATAATTTAAGTACTATTTAAAAAAATGACTTAAGTTTTAGTACTATTTAGTGCAAATATTTCATGTTTAAAACACAGATGTTATTTAGGAGTGAGCGGAACCGTTATTGTGGATCTCATAATTCTCTTTATTGTTTTACTTTGTACATCAAGTGTATAGCAGATATACACTAATAATAAATGTTGATATGTGTGTACAGGTTCAATTTTTGTATGTGTCTATTATACACTTGGCGTACAAAATAGATATAATTTTAGGCACCGTTTGGTACATGGAATTCAAACCATGGAATTAGAATTGAAAACTTCAATTCCAATTCTGGTGTTTGGTAGCACAAAAATTATGTGGATTTGGAATTGATAGTGCAAAAAATGAAATGGAATTGGCAGGATTCAATTCTATGGAATTGAATCTCATGAAGTTTTTTTCCAATTTAATTTTAATTCTGTCAATTCCGTATACCAAACGGATCCTTAGTGTACTCCAGACTCTATTGGTTTTTTTGTGACATGATATTAGCCAATAAAGTTTGCACATTACACATAAATTTGGAAAACCCCATTTTACATATCACTTTGCACATTACAAAGTACAAAAAAACACTTGTGTTGCATAGACAATAAGCATATCTGTTTGCATGTGATGTACTCCCTCACCACCTCTTTTGTTTTGACTTTTTATAATTTGTAAGGAGAATTTTAAAAAGTGAAAATTTATCGAAATATCCTAAATAAAACTTAGTAAAATGTATTAAATGATGTGTGTGACATTTTATAAATAAAGTAAATGGACATAATTGCAATATTTAAAATATGAAAAAGGTATTAAGAAGATGTATGAAAGAAAAATAAAAAGTATTTAGGGACAGAAAGATTATAAAGTAGTGTGGAAAGTGAGTTCTCAAAGATTTTCCTTATTTTATTTATTTTTGTTTCTCAACACTATTAATGGGTAAGATGTTATTAGAGTCCCAAATATAAAACACAAAAACTCATCGTTTGCTAGTATATCTAGACTCATTCACAGTATCTATGAACATTAATTTCAATATTCTAAGCATAGGGATAGGAATCAAACATTAGATGTGGAGAAGTTTGAGATGATTTTCTTGCCACTACCCCAACAAGTTTCTACCACTTTTTAATTATTTAAGATTTAAGACTATTGTAGTAAAATTTATAAATAATAATTTTGTTAATTTTCTACTCCGTATCTTTTTAATTTTAATTTGTGTCTAGCATTTTACTCTCTCTGTCACAAATTAAGTTATTCACAGTTTCAAATTTCATTCACTTTTAATTCATACTCCCTCCGTCCCACTGTCTTTGTCCACTTACCTTTTGGTACACCATCCAATGCACTTCTTTTATCCATTTTATCTTGTAATTTGTATATTAAAAAGTTATAGAAATTATATATTAATAATCTATATATTAAGACAAATCAAACAAGATCACACATGACTATATTTACACTTACACATTGAGAGAATTTGATGAGTCAAAGTGTTTAGATAAACATTTCCAAAAGTCAAAAGTGGACAAAGACAGCGGGACGGAGGTAGTATTTTGATGGAATTTTTAATATGTAAGTTTTAGTATTTATTCCACTCTTTTTCAAACAAATTTCGTTGAAAATAATTCGATTCAAATATCTTAAACCAAAATAAATAATTTAAATTAGAATAAAGTTAAAAAATGGTATACTGGTACTCCGTAGAAATGAATAACAATAAAGGAGTAGGGTTTTCTTTTCTTTTCACAGTTGGGAGAGAAAAGGAAACAGAGAGAGACAGAGAGCAGTGAAGAAGGAGCGATGGACAAAGGGGAAGGATGCGTGAAGAACAGGATCTACGTCGGAGGTTTGGGCGAGAACGTGACCGCCGATGATCTGAAGAACACTTTCTCTTCGCCGCAGCTCGGCTCCGTCCAATCTGTCGACATCATCCGTACTAAAGGCCGAGCCTTTGCTTACCTGGATTTCGTCCCTTCTTCCGATCACTCCATTCTCAAGCTTTTTAGCAAGGTCCGTTTGTGCTTTCCATGCTCTATCAAATTCTCAGTCCATTTGATTGTAATTATTGAAAGAGTGCCGCTATAGTTGCCCAATTAGGCCAACTTTGACATCTTTAGTAGCAATAAGTTTCTGTGCGTGTGTGTGTGAGATACAATTGTGTCATATTAGAATTACTCTTCTGGAAAAAACTTTTAAAATTATGGCTCCCAAGCTTTCTGCAAACAAATTAATGCTATTAAGGGTGCTTTAATGACTTTGCAAGTTTGCAGACAGATTTGTGATAGGAGTTAAGTTCATATGCAACATTAATCAATTTCAGGAAGATTATACCATATGTATAGAAAACCACTTACCATCTCTATTTTAACACACTGGATTACATGGCAGCACATCACACACAACAAAAACTTACATACTTTTGTAATGTGATTTGACCTACTCTCGTTTTAATGTTATGTGTTGTCTGAGCGTAGAAGTTTACTGATTTCTACTTGTGTCCTCTCAATGCTCAATTGTTCAGTATAATGGATGCCTGTGGAAAGGTGGGAGGCTAAGACTTGAGAAGGCTAAAGAGCACTTTCTTATACATCTGGAGCGTGAACGTGCAGAGGATACTGAAATTGATGTTAAAGTTTCTAGTGCTTCGGAGCGTCCTCCTTTGAGTGTCATGACAAGTTCTCTGGACAAGCTAAAGAAGAATCAAGCCATGGACAAAATGCAGCTCCACATTTACTTCCCCAAATTTAGAAAGGTAGAGCCTTTGTTATTCTCTTCCTCAATTCGATGTTTTGATGAATATTTTTTGTTGCTGCTCTTTAATTTCATACTGCCCGGTTTGTGTGTTTAGGGAAAATAAGTGTGATGCATTTTCCTGAATATTTATTTTGAGTTCCAAGTGTTCACTAAAGCACGCGTGGGTGAACATTGTTGTTAGTTATGCCATTTGTAATTTCTTCATGCAGATAAAATCAATACCCTTCAAAGGATCCGGGAAACACAAATATAGTTTCCAGCGTGTGGAAGTCCCTCCGTTCCCGATTCACTTTTGTGATTGCGAGGAGCATTCTGGCTCAGCATATTATACAGCCAAAGCAAATGAAACAGAAATCAAAATGAGTGGGGTAGATGAGAAGGAGATGAACATTATGTCATCAGTTTTGAATAAGATACTTAAGAGGGAGAACCACTCAGAGATAGCTGTTACCAAAACACAAAATGTAAACAATGTAGCCGATTATAGCATGAGGGAGGAAGACATGGTTGATGAAGAAGACGATGGTATCATTATTAATGTGACTGGAGGGAGAAATTATGGAATTTCTTCATCGTATGCTGTAAGCCAGAAATCAGACACACATGATCTGGTATGCGTTAATAACTTTGCTTGTATTTGTATATGAAATTTGGATTTTGCTTCATAATTAAACCATGCATATAAGGGTAAGATGCCTACTGGATTAAATAGAAGCGGTATACTTGTGTTTTCCCAATTGTAAGATTCATTGAGACGGCTTCCGTCTCTCCCTCTTTACAATTACTACTATAATAATTGGGTCAATACCATTATCAAGGGCCCTTGATTTCAAGGTCCAAGAGAGGAATGAGCTGGGGTAGTGGTTTCATCCATGTGGGTCGTCCAGTGCAGGGAAAACTACTACAATTTTCAATGAACTTCAGAGCATCTTTTTCTTTTAAAACAATATTCTGGAAACTATCCACGTTGATGTATTTTGACATTCTTTATTGTATGTCTCACACGCCTTTGGTGACCGTTTGTGTGACCTGGAAAATACGAGGGGTGTGTAGGAAGGAAAACATAGAGGAAAAATTAGAATGAAAGGAAATGTGGTGGAAAATATAAACTAAAACTCAATAAATTTGTTTTAGATAATTGTTACTTAAAAAAATTATATATAGGTTAAGAAACCTAAACATTTGAAAAATAATTAAAACTTTTTCATATTTTATTTTCTTTGCATTTTAAGAAGTAAAACCAAACACAAGAAAATAACTTTGCTTGGGTTTTTTCTTCTCTTCATAGCATTTTCCAGAATCCAAACACACTTTAGATGTCCAGAAACCGTCAGTCAAGGTAAAGTATGGAGATCAAAAGATCATAGCTTCGAGAAAGAGAAAAGCTCCTCAAGATGGAGAAGGTGGTGCAGTAGATAATTTGTCTGCAATAAATGATAAGAAGCATTGCTCTCATGCACATGGTGGTGTTGCAGTAGATGCTAGTCACGTTGAACCAAACATGAAAGCTGATCTTCACGTAGTAGATATTGGGATGGACATAACTCCTCCTGGGAAGAATCGACTGCATGATCGATCGGGGAAGAAGGAATTGCATTCTAAATCTAGCGGTGTTGATGAACCAACCATGAAAGCTGATCCTCACATTGGGGTAGAAATAACTCATGGGAAGAAGGGACGGAGTGATCAATCCGAGAAGAAGGAATTAAAATCTAAGTCTAATCAATCTAAATCTAATGGTGTTGATGAACCAACCATGAAAGCTGATCTTCACACTGCAGACATTGGAGTGGTGGAAATAACTCCTGGAAAGAAGCAACGACGTGATCAACTGGAGGAGTTGCAATCTAATTCTAATCAATCTAAATCCAATGGAGTTGATGAACCAACCATGAAAGCGGATCTTCACACTGCAGACATTGGGGTCGAAATAACTCCTAGGAAGAAGCAATGGCATGCTCAAACAGGGAAGAAGGAATTGCAGTCTAAATCTAATAAATCTTATGATGTTGATGAACCAACCATGAAAGCTGATCTTCACACTGCAGACATTGGGGTAGAAATAACTCCTGGGAAGAAGCAACAGGCTGATCAATTAGGGAAGAAAAAATTCCAATCTAAGTGTAATCAATCTGAATCCAATGGTGTTGAAGAACCAACTGCAGAAGCTGATATTTACACTACAGACATTGAGGTGAAAATAATTCCTCCTGAGAAGAATCAGAACCAGTCTCATGCACAGGTTGGTGTTGCAGCTGATGCTAGTCACGTTGAACCAAACATGAAAACTGACATTGCGGTAGACGTTGGGGTGGACATAACTCTTCCTGAGGAGAATCAACAGCACAAGCAATCCGGGAAGAAGGAATTGCAAGCTAAATCTAACAGTGTTGATTTGTCGTGCTTCACTGATGAAAAAACTCAGGAAAAACCACAAAAAATTGGGGAAGCTTCTTCAAGCAAAGAGAATGCATCTGGTGATAAGTCATCAGCCAGAGGTAGTTCATGGCTGCAAATGCGCTCATGGGCACAGCTAGTGGGTGATCCCAGAAACAGTTCATTTAGCCTTTCTCAATTTTTGCCCAATTTAAACGTTGAGAAGAGACCAGACTCAACAACAACCCTAGTAGAATCCCAGAAGAAGAGACAAGACTCATTGTCCTCAAAAACAGGGGAAGGACCCATAGTTGATCGTCAAACTCCTCCCAGAAGTTCTATGGAGTTTGCTTCATCAGAAGAGAAAAAGAACAATGCTGAAGTGGTGGGCGTGTCCATGCCAGATGATCACAAGGAAGACAACATGAGCAACGAAGAGAAGAAACATAAGTTTACGACGAAACAAACACCTCTCCCAGACATTGGGGGATCTTTTTCCTTCACCAGAAATGCTGCATCGATGAGACAATGGAGAAAGGCGAAATCCGCGCTGAGTGGCTCTCGCAAAAAGAAGGCATTGTAAAAGTTTTTTTTTTTAGGATTTGACAATCTTCATTATATTAGCTTTTTGATATTAAATCTAAGAGTCCCTGTCGGATAGGCTTTTAATTACCAGCTCTTCAACACAATATCATCATTTGGGCATTCAGTTTTTCACTAAACATTTACAGCCTGCATTTTTTTTACTAATACTCATTGGTCATATATTTAGCTTTTATTCCCTTTAACTCAATTTAAATCGTCTGTTTTAATTTACGATGTTTGATTGAAATTATTTTCAAAACTATATCAAAAGATCTAGGAAAACTAGTATTGTTCTATATTACTCCGTATTTTATTAAAAGACAAACGAAAATAGAGTAAAAAAAATGAATAAAATTTGACAATGTAAATTATAAACATGCAAGATGATGTAACCTCATTTGGGACGGAAGGACTACTTCCTTCATCCCATATCTTTTCTTCCCATTTTCACTTTATTTTTTTAAAAAGTACTGTAATAAATATTTGGTTGACATAATGTTAATCATCTAAATAAATTTCAAGCATACCCCATTTTTCTTAAATATCGTAAAAGTCAAAGATTTTTGTGAGGAAAAAAGTATGATGGTTAGAATAGCTGAATAGTACAACCAAATACTGCCAATTCACAGGGATTGGAGCATCTCCAAGGTGTAGTGTAAACTTCATTTTACACTACCAATAGTGTTTTACATTTCCATTTTTTATACTTACTCCAATCATATCTTCTATATAATACATTTTTTATAATATTTTATTGTTTTAAGTTACTTATTTTTAATGATTTTTCAAAAAAGACTTAATAAATACCTTGTACATATGAAAATGGAGAAGAGGGAAGGAAAAATATGAAGAAAATTAATTTTTTATTCTTTCCACTATCTATAGTGAACTTGTAAAAATGCACTTTGGAAATTGCTTTTTACACTACATTGCATTTTACCACTTGGTTTACCCTATTCATTGGAGTATTGAAAAGACAACATTAAATTGTATATAGTGTATATTTTACAATATAGACTACCCCTTGGAGTTGCTCTTAGTGGATTACGGGGAAGATCTTAATTGTTACTCCCTCCGTCCCAATTTATAGCGTCTGTTTCGGTTTACGATGTTTGATTGAAATTATTTTCAAATCATTTTACATGACAAATGGTAAAGAGTTAAAAAATGAAAATTACATATCAAAATACTACATCAAAAGATCTACAAAACTAATAGTGACAATAGTACTTTATTTTATCAAATTCTAAAGAAAATAGAGAAAGAAAACGAATAAAATTTGACTCTATGAATAGTAAACAGACACTATAAATTGGAACGGAAGGAGTACAATAAAATGTATACTTTACCAAACACACTTGATAGTTTTAAGTAACAAGCCAAGAATTCTTTGCAAATTGTACTGTCAATAATAATAATGAGGTATTTCTCTCAGGATACAAACTTCACAAACATCCAATTTCAAGACATTGTTTAATGTCAATGACTGAACTGCCCTTGAGGGAATACAACAAGTCATCTCAAGAAGTACTCCGTACTAAATAAGGATTCGGAAAGAGTGTCTTTTTTTAGGAAAAAAATTGCAAGTACATAATACGCGAAATGTTTTAAGAAATTGGAGAAAGGAGGTGACTATTTTGATTCCTTTGCTAGTTTTTCAGCTTGAGTTCCTCCTCAAACTGAAGTAATTTCTCGCGGAGGGGTTGTAGAAAGAGTTGAAAATCGTGTGTAATCCGATGCTTATCTTTTTGTTCAAGATCTTTGTTGTCACTGAGTCTTGCCTTAATCTGCAAATAAAAAGAGCAATACGTATTACAATAGGCTCCGATGTATTACCATAAATTTTTCTTCTCAGGGTTTACACTTTTCAAATTTTAACTCCAAACACATATCTCCGGACTCTAGTTTAGAGATTTTAGTTAAAATTAATAATAACTTGAATTCTAGTTAAATTAAGGCAGGAAAAAGGAAACAAGCCCATAGTCTCTAAACTCTAGTTTTGGGGTTATCTTGAGGCTCTCGAGTGATCTTGGGTGACTTTGACTTAAAAAGATGGCCTTGTTTGGAAACAACATCATTTTCGATATGCGTTCGTGTTTTCGATAAAAATTTAATGGTGTAGATTAACTTTAAAAATGCTAACGCTATAGGCTACCCTTAGATAGCATTTTCAAAACGCTAACCTTTAACATTGTTCCCAGACTGGGCCTATGGTGTTGCTTCCAACTATGATACTTTTTAATGTTTTGGTGGCCTAGCCTTTAGAGAATATGTGAAAGTTTCCTTCAAGAATGTCTTTTCTTCCACCGTTATTCGGCTTGATTCACATCAACATAAAATGATCAAATCTTTGTAATATTCAAGCTTCCATACGCATCACACCCTTTCTTTTTGTATGGTTTCTAATATAATTTGATTTATGAAGAAAGAAATAGTTGTACCTATGCTTGAGTTTAAAAACCATACCTGCAAGCCATCCAGCTCACCAAATGAAAACTCCTGTATATCTATATGACCCTTGACCACCTTCGTCTCAGCTCCAACAAGCCACTCACCTATATTTCACCTCATCCCGTTAAGAGAACAATCTATACGGAAGTATGCATTGGAGTATACAGCTCACACCAAAATAAAAATTGAACTAGTCAAATAATAGCAGCAATACCAATGACATGAAACATTACCTTTCACACCAAGTGTTAGCTCATATGTGTAGCCAACACGCTTTTTATTCCGCACAGTCACCAAGAATGCCTGATATTACAATCAAACGTGCATGTGAGAAATAAAAGTTGAATATCTGCACACTAAATATTAAAAGAACGTGAAATCTGAAGTGAAAGATGTCCACTTTGTTTTTCAATTCTCAATGTACATAAAAATATACTCATAAAACATTAATGATAAAGAAACAAAATTAGAACAGGCAAGAGAAGGGTAATGATGGTGTTATATTTTAAAGCACTCACGTCTCCACTACTTATTGTTACTTCTGTTATTTCAGCTTTGCCGCCGGACATCTCCAAAGATCCAACAGACACAAGCAACTCCTGCAGTTGAGAGACAAATGAGGATGCATTTTCACCCTAATGTACTTAATGAGTTGTTGTGCAATATGAGTGTTAATCTCTATCTTTATGAGTGTCTTAATGAACATATAAGTATCAACACACAAGCTATATGATTAATTGCTTCTGTTTTCTTTATTTTGATCTCTTTGCCTCCCAATTCTATCTATGAATTGGATTAATACTGTATTATTCTGCATGATTCATCAAGAGAAACTTTACCTTTGTGTAAATCAGTGCCTAGTATATATGGGATCATTATTACATAAAGAGCAAAAGATGAATCTCTTCATGCTTGCTTTGGATCCATTTCACTTCTACGATTCCCGGTGGGTTAAGCCTTTGTTGTAGTTCTTGTTTCCTATTTGTCCTTATATGACGCATATATTCATGTATGAATCAAAGTACTTTGCTTTAATAGAATTTGAGTCCTAGAGTTGAAACAATTTGTCTGCAAGCTTGTTTTTTATCATGAGGGGTATGTACCACATGGTGCTACCTCATTGACCCTTCTTCATTAAACAAGACAAATAATGAGTAGTGGCTGTGAGTCTATGGCATAAAAAAGGTTCCCATAAAGCTGCACATTTCCCATTTTGTAGCAAGTAAGAGACTTACAACAAGCAAAAACCAACAAAGTAGTTTCCATAAAGATAAAATCCATATAAAGCACTAAATCCCAATAATTCTGAAACTAAAACCCAGATAAAAGGGCAACCAAAAAGGTGCATCAAATTCAAACCTTAATCCTAGTTTTAGCCCATTTATCTAGACTCTTTTCCTCCCAAGTACCAGCCTGCAAAGAAAAACAAAGCATAAGTGAAAATGTAAAAGATACCAACCATACTGTGTACTTATGTTTATAAGGAATAGGCTTAGAATAGCATGATCTGGTTTAGGTGTTGTCATATTGTTGAGGCAGGGGATCAAGAGGTGGTAAAAAAAAATAAAGGATTGGAAAATAATGCAAAAGAACCAAGGTAGGATGTTTCACATATCAAAAGCATTTTGAGATACCTGTTTGACAACCAAGTTGCTAATTCGTTGTAATGTGTAAAAAACTATGCATGAATCTCAAGAAGAATGAAATGGAAAACAAAAAAAACACTTGGTCTAATTTAGATAATGCAATTGCATATCCCTCCAAATGCACCTAAAACATGCTGCTTTGTTTCACATCATTGCCCCCTCCCCTACTGCACAAATATATTATGGAGTAATAATTTTTAATACCCCATTCATAAACTTCGAAAAACAAACAAATGTACATTGGTTTGGGAAAAACTAACTTGTACATTGGTCATTATAACCGATTGTCCACACAAATTGTCAACAAGCCACTACTTTTACCAAGTTGAACTGTGGAATTAAAACAATTCTTTCAACAGATCTAACATTTGTAGGTCCTATCTATGCCAAAAGTAAACCAACTTTATCTATTTATCATCAACACTACAATGTACTGAGAATTGTGCTAAATCATGGACAAATTCAAGCAGCACCACCTATTTCTTATCCCATACCACCAATATATTAATCATAACTAAATGGTGCACACCATCCAGCTTAAATAGCTACAAATCAATAAATGCAAAAGAACTCCACAAAGTAAGTAGCAAAAGAATTTTTTTTATTTCAAAGATGGAGGGGAAGAGCTACCGAGTTCCATGCCGAGCCAAGGTGGGCAGTGGTTTGATTGTTAGTTTGGCCCTCTGGGTTGAGCTTCCTGGGAACCGGCGGAGGGGCAGCATCTGATGTCCTTTCCCTAACCCAATAGGTATATGACGAAGCCGCCTGATCCTTAGGCGTCCCCTCGGCGGCGGCGGCGGCGGCGGCTGCAGCTGCACCTCCATTCATGACTATTACGGAGGATTATTGATCGATCGAATTATAAGAGGATTAAATATTTGTCTCGACCAATGGAAGATCAATGGATTCCAAATTCACAGCAGAGAACAATATATCTAAAACGGGCATCCAATTGGCTCTTACGTTTCAAGATTCAAGCTTCGAATACATGGAGGATCATAAATGGCGAAAATGGGAACACATTGTTCTGTGTATATAAATTAGGGTTCTTCTCTGGGACCTTGCTTCCGGAAGGTTCGATTTGAATTGCGAACTGTACATACCCCCGAGCAATAATTGCCCAAATGCGGAATTGGATGGTTGAATCCGGGCGTTTGATACACCAGTCCAAAATGGTGGATCAGTAAAATGAGTGAATCACTTTGCGGGTAGGGTACCCGCCAGACTTGAATCGTACCAACGCAGATCAATCCAAAAAGATGGACCATACAAGTGTTATGGCCTAACCTATGGGGTCCGGATTCTAATTTGAGGATCAGTTCTCCCTAATTTATTTTTATTACTTCCTCCATCTAACAATTATTTTCATGTTGTGTGTCAGAATGTCTGATTAAATCTATTTTCAAATCATTTGATATGAAAAATTATGTAATATTAAAAAATAAAATTTACATATTCAAAAATTACTTTACAAAACTAGAGGTGACATGATTATATTATTTTATCAAATGAACAACGAAAATAGACTATCAGTTAATTAAGTTTGATCGTAAAAATAGTGAACGAGAAGATAACTCCTAAAAATAATAAACGAGAAGATAGTTCAATGAAAAATAAATGTTCCTAAATGTTTATAATAATTTAGGAAAATATTATGTACATTATTTATTTTTAATATAATCCAGTATTTATTTGTATGCTATCATCAATTATTTGATAGAATAAAATATTTTTTAACTCTTATTTTAGAGAATTTTGACGTAGTTTAGATTATATATTATTTAATTTTTATTTTCATATCAATTTTTAAATAAAAATAAATTGAAAAAACTTAAAATTTAAGTCTGGGAAGAAAGATACAATTTTTTCGAATTTAATGAAGTGTAAAAAATTGAGGGAGACTAATTTTCGTGCTTTTGATTTTCTTAGATTATCTTTTCTTCATCATCTTCTTCTTCCTAGCTGATCCTCCCACACCAAAGTTTGCAGCATGATTTCCGAGGTAATAAAATCAGTACCCGTTTGTGTTCTAGTGGATCGACATGTCTACATATACATATGTCTGTTTTTACAGACAAAACAAAAAGTAAATGTTTTTGTGTGTGTGTGTGTGGTTGAAATGAGTTTGGGCGACAGGAGCGAGAGGTGGCGGTGGTGTCCGCGGCAGAGGACGAGCGGCGGAGGGCGGAGGACGGCGGCGGCGATCCGGACCGCTACTCGGTGGACGAAGCACTCTCCTGGGCCGGGTTCGGGAGGTACCAGTATTGGGTGCTGGGTTACGCTGGGCTGGGCTACCTGGTGGACGCAATGGAAGTTATGATTCTTTCGTTTATTGGGCCGAGCGTTAAGTCCATTTGGGGGCTCTCTGATTCGGAGGAAGGCTTAATCACCACCGTTGTTTTCACCGGCATGCTCGTCGGAGCTTATTCTTGGGGCCTCTTCTCCGATCATTTTGGAAGAAGGCATGCTACCCACCACCACTTTCCTATTTTTTATTCTGGGTCACTTATTTTTTCTAAATGGATAAACTTTGACAGTTAATTAAATAAATTTTATATTATATATTAATACAAGGATAATTTTATTAGATTTATCTTGTAAAATATTTCAAAAAATATTATTTTATCGAGTTCGTATACCAAGTTATTTCTATTTAAATATTGGTCAACGGTCAAACACATTTGACTGCAAAAAGTCAAAAGTGGACAAATATACTTAAATAAATAAAAAGAGTACATGATAACTAGGATTGAAACACGTTTCATATATCAAAATAGGTCGTTCAATATTTTTATACCAAAAAATTATAAGACTTATAATGCCAAAAAATACCATGAAATTGCAGACAAGATTATAGTAGTAGTGTTGAAGCTTAAGTCATGGTACATGATGACATTTTCTTACTCATCCAGGAAGGCAATGGCGAGTGTAGCCACGGTGACCGCCATATCTTCAATCGCGAGCGCGTTTTCCCCAACTTATACAACCTTGCTCATGTTGCGCGCTTTGGTTGGTTCCGGCCTCGGGGGTGCATCTGTTTACTTTTGTTGGTTTCTGGAATTTGTGCCCCCACAAAACCGGGGCGCATGGATGGTTATCTTCTCAATGTTCTGGACACTTGGGGGAATTCTTGAGGCTGTTTTGGCATGGGTATGTGTCAAGAAACCAATTCAACCAAAAGCTCAAGCTTGTGGTTGTGGCCCAGGAAGAGTTATTTATATTCTAACACGCTCCCTCACGTGCAGGCGTAGTCTTTTTCGAGCCTTACACGTGAAACTTTAATTTTCTTAAAATTGGGTGGCACTGAGTTTCGAACCCGTGACCTCTTAGTCAACAAGGCTTTGATACCATGTCAAAGAAACCAACTCAACCAAAAGCTCAAGCTTGTGGTTGTGGCCCAGGAAGAGTTATTTATATTCTAACAGTATGCATCCAAGAATCCATGTTCCGGACTCTATATTCTAGTTACCAGACTCCAGTTATTTCATACCGAGGCGATTCATATAAACATTGTTCCAATAATACTTTGTTGCAGATGATTATGCCAAGATTGGGTTGGAGGTGGTTGCTTGTGGTGTCATCAATGCCATCCATTGCAGCAGTTGCATTCTATGGGTTAATAGTAGAGTCCCCAAGGTACTTATGCTCCAAGGGAAGGGTAAAAGAGGCACACATTGTCTTACAAAGCATAGCTGCAACCAACAAAACTAAACTCCCCACTGGGATGCTCGGCTGCCACCAGAAAACTACTACTGCTGGTGTCACCGACGCACTGCTGCCTGACAACCTCGGTGTTGCTGCTGCTGTCAACCGGAGGGGCAGGTTTTCTTCTGCATTTTCAATTTTATCACCCAAACTTATGGGGACTACCTTTCTCATATGGACACTCTATTTTGGGAATGCATTTCTGTATTATGGGGTTATACTAATGACCTCACAGCTTAGCAGTGGCCAAACCAAATGCCTCTCTGCACCAGCCTTGAATGGTGATTCTAATAGTAACCTATACAGAGATGTCCTTTTCACCAGTCTAGCAGGTGAGTTTCATCCACTCCTTTTCTCAGAGTTTTCATGATATTGAAGTATTCATTATTGATATTTTATTGATTTCACATATGAATTGTGATGATTGATGTGCAGAGGTTCCTGGACTTGTTTTAGCAGCAATCCTTGTAGACAAAGTTGGTAGGAAATTCTCTTTGGTGTTTATGTTTGCATTGGGCTTCCTCTTTCTATTACCACTTGCTTTACGTCAAGCGGAGACTTTGACAACCCTCTCGTTATCCGGTGCCCGCATGTGTTTCATTGGAACGTTCACAATCACCAGTATATATTGTCCTGAGGTAAAAAAAAACGCGAGGTCTTTGTTTGTCATTTCTAGGGGTTATGGTTTTAGGTCCAAAAAGTGTTTGTTTCTTGCGCAGATATATCCAACCACGGTGAGGATAACTGGGGCTGGAGTTGCCAATTCTGTAGGACGAATCGGAGGGATGATATGCCCTATTGTTGTAGTTCAACTTGTTAACGGCTGTGAAATAATGTCTGCCATACTTTTGTTTGAGGCTGTATTGGTTGTTTCGGGGCTAAGTGTTTTGCTTTTCCCTGTCGAAACCAAAGGTCACGGGCTTGCCGATACATTGGATTCATGAAAGCAAATATTGATTTCGTGCCAGGAAACTATTAGGAAGGTGGTTGTTGCTAGTCACACAACTATGGCATAGGACTCAAGTCAACAATGCTTCATTACTCACAAATTAGTGATTTTTATGTTCTGTTTAAGTGTGTACATCATTTGAAGGTCTGTGAAGTGCAACCATAATACATTTGGTTAACCATGTAGAATTAGACCATTTGAACTTTAGTAAGATACAACCAACCATTGTAAACATTTGAACTTTATCAAATTCTGTAATATAGTATTTCATTAAAAGCATGATTCATTGTACTTTTATTAAATGTTATTTCAAGTCTGATCTGATTTAATAAAAATAAATAAGAAGTAATAAGTAATAAAACTAAGTTGAAGAGAACAAACTCGAACTGGTTTCCTTTAAAGCTGCTAATGCCTGTCCACAGTCAAGAGTTGTAAGTTGCAAGTTACATGGTAAATTCTGAGGGCAAGACTCAGATAAAGATAAAAAACACTAGGCAACAAAAAGAAGAGCACAGTTTAGGAATGAAAAGAAATTCCTCCCGAGTCGTTTGGATTTGTCATCAGTTAGCCAACCAATAATGGCAACGGGTACGGGAAGAAAACCCATCAGTTGATCTTAGGCTTTGGTCTTCTTGGCCTCAACACAAACCATAGAATGAAGAGGACAACCAAAAAGGCAGGTATCGTTGTCATGTCAAACTCAACTTCAACTTTCCGGTGCCTGGTGCAGTGAATCGGATATAAGCTGGCTAGTGTCGCGTTTGTATACTCCACAAACCTGTCAAAAGAGTGGTTTATTTATCAAACTCAGATTGTATGCCAATGCAATATAAGCTGTGATATACCTGAGTTAACCAAACATTTACTCTGGTTATTCTCATGTCTAAGACTAACAATCTAGGCAAATCGATGAAATTAATCCTCCTTTACGAAATCCCCTAACCAAAGAGGCCCTATGCGCTGACCAAAATTTGACAAAACACTGAAAGAAGTATTGGGTGCTGGCATTACGACAACAGACCAAGTTTAATCTCATCTCCATTGCTCTTTTTTTTGGTGGTGGTGGGGTCAAGATGTATTCAACCTTACCCCTGTAAACACTAAACAGAGAGGCTGTTTCCGTTAAACACTAGATGCATTAACTGCACAAAACCTCATAAAAAGTAAGAAGCAAGTTATGTTAAATATGGGATACTGGTAGTCTTTTTCTTTCCTTCTTTAGAGGAAGGGTATTGGCATTCTTTAAAACATAGAAATGTTGCCAATGGACAATATAAGAAATGAGAGTTGCTAACCCTTTTGATGCATCTTCTACGGTGTGCAGAAGTGCCAATGCATCTGAATAGCGAAGTTCTCCTGAAATAGTTGAAATCTGAAAAAGGGACACCCATTAAACACAAGCTTATGGTCACAGAATATCAAAGGGTATGAAAAATGACAATATTATCCAAAGAATATGGAATTTCACCCAATAGTTTTTTCTCGCATAATAAACAGACACCATGTATCCTCATGTGAAACAATGACCTATATGATTTAGTAGATGATGTGATGGACTTCAGTCTTCTTTGCATTTAATTTGTAAATTCTAAATTGTAAAATCTCCAGCTTTTTTGCACCATATATATATGTTCATATTCACAAGGGATAAGGGAATGGGAGTATAGAAAACATAAGAGTCAAATTCTACATTGCAGAAAGGAATGCCAAGATCGTGCATTGCTTACCCTTCTCCATAAGCTGACAACATAATTATATTTGTTCAATAGCTCACGCTCTTGAGATTGAAATATCTTGAAAGTCCGTTCTGCTGTTTCATGTTAAGCATAACACAGATAGGTGTCACTTCAAGAGGAAAAAAGGAATGCAAACATGTCCTGGGATAAAAAACACTTCAGATAAAATTATGCTTTGGGCTCTGGACCTACGCAATAGGTTGCATAAGCGTCAATAATTCAAGATGGCATAGTCCCAAATACAGTTATCATCACATATTCACAGACAAAAAATGTCTAAACTATTTGCCATGGTATTTCGGTCAAGTCTACAAGTGGTCTATTATCCCTTTCAAATCACTGGCGTACTTTCAGTTCAAAACATGTCAAACATGCAGTTCTATGACTTCTATTTCCTAATAAAACATTAAGGGTATGTTTGAAACACAGAAAAGGTTGGGAAAAGGGGAAAATGCTAGGGAGATGAGTTTTATAATGTTTAATATGGAGTAACACTTAATTAGAACTTGTTATAATTATACATACATTAATATTTCTGTCATTATGCAATAGAAATATATAAACAAAAAGAGTTTGAACGAATATCGAACATTGAGCTATTGAGTTTGAGCCCTTTTTTTAATATTCCACACATTTTATTTTCTCACAAAAGTTTCCTCTATTTTGTTTCCCTACCAATTTCCAGGTTCCAAAATTGAAAGGAACTTTGGGAGGGAGGGGGTGGGGGTTGTGTTGCTGAATTCCAATTCGGTATAGATAATAACAATAAAAATGTGCTGAAGTTATAGGCTAAAGGTTACATGTCTTCTCCATGATGAGGCGATGAATAGCTGAGTTGACAAGTAGAATTGATTCCTCAAGAGTTGTGAGTATATAACTCCGAGCAATCGTGTCTGAGAGAAATCTAGAGATTTGCCAGCCTGAAGATATTACAGACAATGGATTGCAGCCCACTGACCATATCCAATCCTGTTATAAAAATAAAAGATGTTAAAAACAATGGAAGAAATAATTTAATAGGAAGAACAATGATAGGTTCACAAATAACACAAGATTCACAAAATAAAATGCCACAACAACAAGCTACCTAGTGGTGCCCACAACTCGGAGTCGGGGGGGGGGGGGGGGGGGGGGGGCTAACCCCTACTTAGAGCCATCAAGAAGCTGGAATTAGACCTTACCCATTATGATAAATAGTATTATTGGAAAGGATAATAAAACAACTATTGCAGGGGGAGTTCGGCAACAACTTCGCAGAAGTGTTCAATTATAGCACATCACACTGGCATTTTCTTGTCCAGAAATAAGCAGAGAAGTGAATAGATAAATAACTATCCGTGCAGAACAAACCTCGATTGCAGTTTCATGGGCTTGACTGTAAACAAGATGAAGAGGAAGTATTCCTGCCAGATGTTCAGAAACAGCAGCTAAAGCAGCCTTTATAGGCCTCCTAACAGAACACACGAAGACAAATAAGCCAAATCAGAATTATCATAGATACGGCTTTCGAAATTCCTCACAATATTTTATCCAAGGCAAAAAAGAAATGTTTAAAGTTGCACTAAAAAAAATGTTCAAAGTTAAGAATGACAAAGTCTTTGATTATGGAAAAGGTTGGTTCAAATATTACTTACCTTCACTTATTATATTTTAACAAACTGATTTCAAAATACAATTATGTGATGCGAATGCACCAAATGTCAAACCAACAAATTTGAAGTGCGAAGCAAATTACTGTATATCATAGCCCAAAGGTACTTCAGAGTTAAGAAGCAAAAGACTGACCACGACAATTTCAAAAATGCCCTGTCATAAGAATGATAACATAATTCGTCTGTACTCTAAGATATCACCCATGAACTCTTCGAAGATTCAAAATAACTTCACTAGTATCTACTACATCAAGTATCCATAATCCATCATTAAATAGATTAAAAATATAACCTCAAGTTCCACAAAACTGACTGCCCATTACACTGCAGATGACTTTCCCATGATGGAGATTCTGATTGAACGACAATAACCATATCCGATAGTGCCTTTGCCTGATAATGCTTGTCAATTAACACTGACTCCCCATGAATAAACCAGAAGATAGGGATTTCCAAAGTTGACCTACTATGGGCATGTAACCCTGCATCATCAACAAATTGGTTGTAACTAACAATGTATCAGGACATTCTGATACGGACATCCTTGTGGAAAGCACACACCCGCGGAGATGTAAGAACCAAGCTTGACATTGATATTTCACGAAAATACAATATTACTTCAATTAGAAATATTAATTAATGTTTTAATTGCTTTCAAAAAAATTAATGCTTTAGTTGGTCATATGATTCGAATAGAGTAGATATTCAGTCATACCATCCTAGTTCGAGTACAACTGCGTAAGCACTATATATGCCCAGATAATATGTACCATTCACTCTTGAGAATTAATAACTATTGGAAGTGGGATTGTTTCGGTGCCACCAGCTTGTGGAAGCCATAGGTCAGACGACTTCTTCATCTTCTGTTCCCCTTGATCCCCCCCTAGGGCTGTCAAGGGGCCTCACCTGGAGCTAAGCCAAGACACAAAACATCCTTGATATGCTGGCTTTAGTGAATGAATGTGAAGATTCACAAACTCCAGTGTCTATCATGCGATGAATAAAAGAATAACATCTACGAGTTATTGCCTATCGGGTAAGCCGGCTTTAATGGGTAAATGGGAAGACTCAAACTTTAGTGTCTAGCACAGGAAGAATAAGAGAATGGCGTTTACAGCAATGCTGCCTATCATGTATGTAAATGTGCATGTTGTAACTTTTTCAACCACCCTTTTCGTGTCTTTAGTTTTAATAATACAACATTTTGGGCTTCTTTATAAGTAACATGTTTCCTGCATTGTTGTTGCATACTCAAGTTATCTATCAAATGATCAGGCTCGAGAGCAGTGTGGGTTTCTTATGTCTTTCGTTGGGGGACAGAGGGGGCAGAGGGGCCAAGGGAGTGTCTGTTCTTCTATCTCCATATATCTCAGAAAATCGGGAAATACAACATGCCGAAATGCGATCATTGTGAAACAGACCTTTCAAAGAGCCATGATCATTCAATCTTTGCAACTGATGCTGAAGGATGGAAGAATCAAGATAAGATCTGACAGTTTTTCTGTATGTGCCATTCACAAGCAAAAGGGGCACCACAGCTGCTCTTTTAGCCACAGAAAAAGCCATTGCCAGAGCGGGATCTTCGGACAGAGGTAACCTACAAGCGTTCCATGAATAGACAAACATAAATACAGAAATAACCACAAGCATGAATAAAGAGCACGCACACATTCTCTCCTTTTCATATTTTTAGAGTTGTGGAATTGCTTATTTTAATAGTGGTTGGGGAGGAAATATAGGAATTCAACATCAATCTGAATGGAGAAAAAGGTCAGGTACTTGGCAGAAATGGTGGAGACAAAGAAATTAGGGCAAACATCTATATAGTTGTCAAGTGTAAAGCCATAGGGAAAATTAAAGAGAAAAAGAAAGAGTCAAGACATACATATGTTGGCTGAACATAACTTTCTGAGAAGGCATTTTTAGCATTGAAAGTCCTTCTGTAATAGATTTGAGGTCAACAGGCAGCAGTTTAATGTTTCTCACTTTCTGCAGAACAAGTTTGTAGATACATGAGTCATAAGAAATTATATCAATTTCACAGTACAAGGAAATTTGTACCTCCTGTGTGATAAAAAACAACTGGAAAGACAGTTTCTCATAGTAGTGAAAGGCACCATCTGCAAGTGAAGGTGATATGATGTGTCTCATTGAACCCCACAAAGTTGCACCCAAATGTGCAAGAAAAGTATCACGTGCAACAGTATAATTTTGAAAATCCTGCAGCATCAAATCCATTGCTATAAATTATTCCTCATAATTAGCTTCGTCTTTTAAATGCCAATTTTCCAACACAAATAAGGTCACATTGCAAGCACTATCACAATTTTAAAAAGCTCGCGAGACGTTAGATAAGGATTACTTCAGTGAGCAAGAAATCATGGGCAATGAAGAGCAAATATATAGAAGCCAATAACACACCTCTTGAGTATCACTGAACAAATTCCAATTCTCCATCCTTTTTAATGCATCCAAAGCCTTCACTTTATGGTTTTCATCATACTCCTCACCCTCAAAAGACTGGAGTTCGTTTTTCAAATCTCGCATTCTCTCATCAAGCTCTGGCATCAGAATTCCAAAACAAATCAGCTCATGTAAAAAAAACTTGTGGGAAAAGGAAGGCCTTTTTCCAGCGATGAGTTTGGAATACTAGTACTTTATAGTGCTAAATAAGTTTAGAAACTTAATTCACAGTTTGGTGCTAAATGCCATGCCATGACTGCCATCCATCCCAACATAGTTGAAAATAAGGTGTTGGTGATGCTTTTTGGTATGGAATAAGGAATATAGAAAACATTTAAAATGGATTTTTCACATAAGAAGTTTTAAAGAGAACAATTTATGCAAACCTAATAGCATGAAACACTGAAAACAATTAAATCAGTTTTATGCTAAGTGAAACAACCAAGATCAGTCATATAAAAGGAAATGTATCTACGTCATTCGGAAATGGCCAATAGAGTGATATACTCATCCAAACATGAAGATATCTGATAGGGAAAAAGTAGGCCAGAAAAGAGCAGTGCAGTTCTCATGCATCATGAATTATGCAGTATATAAGTTATAAGGAAATTGGCAGGAAAACAAGTATACATGCAGAAGTGAAAGTGATGCTCCCTCTTTCCCAATTTGTTGTGGTGGTTTTCCTTATTGGTCTGTTCCAATTAATTGTGTATGTTTCTGTTAGTAGAATACATTATATGATTCGTAATTTCTCTCTCCCTTGTACGAATCTCAACCTCACAATTTTCACTTTCTTAATCTTTGTGCCCGGTTCAAATGGGTACAACAAATTGGGATGGAGGGAAATAGGAGTACTTAGGATAACAAGTTACCTTCACAAAGAGCGAGCTTTACCCTCCTACCCTTGCAATGTTTGAAAGCAAAAAGCTCATATATATCAATTTCTGCAAGAAGGATATCAATGGCTTGATGCTCTTTCTGCATCTGCATTTCAAGTTATGGAGATAATGGAAACATTAAACATTTATCCTAAATTTCTTACCCCTCAATAAGAAATCCAATAAAAGGAGCAAATCATATAGGAGCAGCTTTACTTGCACATCTTAACAGCTGCTGCTTTGAAAAAACTGGACACTAAACAAACCAAGCAAAACTAGATTGGTAGAGAACATACATCACCAAATACTGCAAACTTCTCTTGTATGGCTTCTTGCAATATATCTTCCGCTTCTTCCTCAGAAATTTCTGAAGCAATTGAATTATTTTTAGCAAGAAGAAGAAATAGGTGCAATTGAAATATGTACGAGATGGAAAAAGACAAAGGTCCACATAGAATGCATTAATAAAAGGAATGTAGAAAAGATGCAACTTCATTTTTTTGGTCAAAAACAACTTCAAGGTCACCCTTTAATACAGCAATAGCCATCACTTAATGAAATAACATTCTCATAAACCAAAGTAGAAAAGCTATAACTTAGGCATAGAAAACATTTAGAAGAAAACCTTGTGTGAATAACCAATTACAAAGGATCCAGAATGTTGTGACATTTTATTATTTTAGAAACATTTTTAAGCTATAGGAATATTCTAAGACATAAAGGTCACCCTTTAAAAAAACAATGGAAGTTGAGGAAGTTGCAACTTTGATATACTACGTAGAACTTTTAAAAATAGGTACTAATTTAAAAGTATATTTTTTTAGATAGGCAATCAGACTAATAATGCAAATAGCACCAAGCAAATAAGGCATACAGAGCACAGAACAAGAACACCACCCTCTAGCCCAAGGCACCTATCCAGCAACTATGATCCTAGCTCTCCAAACGCTCCTACCTAAGGTCATATCCTCACTAAGGGAAAGAAGTCTTAAGTCCTGTCTAATCACCTCTTTCCAACTCTTTCTAGGTCTACCTCATCCCCTACTTCCCCCTACCAACGTAAGTCTCTCGCATCTCCGCACTGGAGCATCAGCATTCCGCTGTCTCACATGACCGAACCACCTCAACCTAGCTTCCTGCAGCTTATCTTCCCCTGATGCCATGCCTAACCAACCTGGAACCACCTCGTTTGGAATCCTATCCTCGTCTGCCCACACATCCAGCCTTGTCTCACAAACATAATGACAGAAATTTCAAAACCGTCATAATAATATTTTTCACAAACATAGAAAATAACATGAGACGACTATGAGCTGGATAGCTGATATAGCCTTTTCCTGATGACAATTTGATATTGTAAACTCAGTGATTCAACGTGTACATTATGGTCAATGAAGCATGACCTTGTAAAGATTCTTCCACATGGAAACTAATGTACAGATTTAAAAATACAGAGATGGTGCGAGAGACCTGATCAAACAAGCTGTATGCAATAAACTAAGAAAATATGATGCTCTGGTTCATGAGATCTCCACTAACTTTAAGCTGAAAGGCAAAAACATGAATACACAATCATCATTTCAGTACCTGCAACTGCACCTAAGGTTTTTACCACACTTGGTAAACTTAGTTCTGTGCGTACACCCTCTCCACCAACCGCAGGCCCCCATGAAAAGGGCCCGGCAGACAAGTCAATAAATGCCCATCTGATATACAACAATTAAGAATTGAGGAAACAGTTAAGCAAAATAAGATATGTTAGGTATGACATGCATGCAAGCAACAAGGCCACAAACAGATACAGAAACTGAACCTGGAATTTCCAACCCATGTATCTGTGAGACATTCTGCATGTAAACCACTTAAATTTCCAGATTTTAACTCCTTATAAAAGAGAGTCTGCATATCATTGCCTTTCCCTTTCAAGATCTTCAGAAAAAAAAGCAAGAACTTTTCAACATAACCTGATATTTGGTGAGTTTTAAAAAATACTGAGTGCTCTAGGACATCTTATTTCGGGGCTCATCTAATAAGTAGCCAGTTTAAAACAGAGTTGAAAAGCACTTTTTAGGCTATTTTAGAACAAGAATTAACTTTTTCAGGAGATTTCAAAGCTTAACTTTCTTGGGGAAAAAACTTTTTGAAGACTCTAAACTGAGCCAAAGTAGCTTTTACGTTGAATTTACTGTATAGCTGCACTCAGTGATAACTAATTTCAGTTTGCCCTTGAATGAGCCAGAGTCAGACTTGAAAATGCACCTCATGCAATACAGAACTCCACATATTTATGCATCAGAAAAGACAACAAATGCATCTAAGGGAGTTCGCAGATTAAGCCTAAAACATTATACATAAGTCAGGCGTCACACACACTTGTCCCACTTGACGACAACATATTTTATGGAAGGACACAAAGGTGACATGCACAAGCACGCATACCTGCATAACTTTACTATGTATGATGTTGGCTGCGTCCTTCTCTTGAGATAGATTCTCAACATTGTTTAACACATCTAGGCATCTATCACACCATTCTACCTATAAATATTTCAACAAGGAATATACATTAATAACCAACGATGAAAGCTTTCCAGGTTCAAACAGATACGAAGACATAGGTTCCACAAAAAGAGAAACAAATACAACATATGGTTTTAAAAATTGATTACTTAAAGAGACAAAACAAACGCTAGAAGTTTGTCAATAACAAATATTGTGGACTACAACAAGTCCTACCGTCCTAGTTTACAACAACAACCCAATAGAATCCCAATAAATGTAGGGACTGGGGAAGGTGTGTGTATGCAAACCTCACCTCTACTAAATACTAAAAAGGTTTGTTTCCAAGAGATCCCCGCTCGAGTAACACAGAACACACAAAACACAAACACAATAGGTAAACAACAAACTAAGGTTAAAGAAAAACGCAAAGAGACAAAAAAAACACCAAGCAAAGAAAGCACACACGCCATGAGCAGAAACTATTACCTAAGGCCTAACCAATTACCCAACTACCTTAATCATAAATCTACAAATGCTCCTATCTTAGGACATATCCTCGGTAAAAGCTAGAAAACTTAATTTTTGCCTAATCACCTCTTCCCGGCTCTTCATAGGTCCACCCCTTCCCCCACTCCCCACTACCATAAGCCTCTCCCATCTGCTTCAGCGCTTCACTACCCAAACCACCTCAACCTAGCTTCCCATACCTTATCCTCCACATGTGCTACTCCCACGTGTCCCTGTATAACCTCGTTCTAAATCCTATCCAACCTCATCTACCCACACACCTCTGTCGCATAGTCAGTCCGACAACGGACCCATAGAACTTCTCATTCATCCTTGCCAAAATCTTCTTGTGGCAAAGAACCCTTGAAGCCAACTTCTACTTTGCCCAAGCAGCTCCCATAAGGTGAACATCACACTACCAATGAAGCAACATTCAAGTATTTTAGCTTAGTCCTACACAGTCTAAAGCCTTTGGATTTTGAGTGATGCCACAACTCTAACTTGTCATTGAGCCCCTCGCATGTCTCATCGATCATCACAATATCATCAACAAAAAACATGCACCAAGGGACCCCTCCTCTGGGACTGCGATATAACATCCATCACTAGAGCAAACAGGAAAAGAGTACTACGGGTAGACTAACCCCACCTCTAGAGGGAAAGGATCAGACACACCCCCCAATCTTCACCTTAACCCTTGCCCAGACATACATGTACGCAATTGGAACCCCTCAAAACCCAACACGCCTCCACAAAATCTCCCTTGGCACCCTGTCGTACACCTTCTCGAGATCAATAAACACCATGTGAAAATCCTTCTTCTTAGCCCAATACGCTTCCATCCACCTCCGCAGGAGGTTGATTGACCACACTCTCCCTCCACTTGTCTCGCATTTTTGTCGTCTTAATAAAACCATTAAAGAACTTGGTAACCAAGCCAACCAAGGCTCCACTGGGATCTTATCTGACCTCAAGGCTCTCCCCCCTTCACATCTCGCAGGCTCGCCACCTCCTCCTGACTAATGTGCCAACAATACCCAAAGTTTTGATTTCCTAGCCTCATGTCTCCCCACCCCCGCACTCATAAGGCCATGGAAGTACTCCCCCCCACCGACTGTACACCTTAGTTGCATGGAAAAAAAGCCTATCATTGGTGTCCTTCACGCATCTCACATGCTCCAGATCTCGAGTCTTTCTATCAAGCGCCTTAGTTAGCTGGAAAGCCTCTTCCCCCGCCCTGCTCTTCTATGCCGTCCTTTTAACGGCATTCAAAGGCTGCATTTTCACCCTCGTATGCTCACAAACAGTCCTATATTCCACTCGTAGAGACGCCTTAACATAAGAATATAGTATTGTATTAGCCCAATAGATTAATAGTTTCCTAAAATCCTACTTTCAAAATAGTCATTGACGTTTCTATTTTCCAAATCTTCAATCCACGTGATTTCAAAATCACTAGTGTCACCATAAATCCAACTTAGTGTTCATCTCTTTTGTACTTCTGTCCACTAGTACAAAATCACTAGCAAACAACATACACCACGAGATTCCATCTTGGATATACCGAGTTAACTCCACCATAACAGTTATAAATAAATAGGCTTAGTGTTGATCCTTGGTAAAACCCTAGTCTGATAAGAAACTAATTTGTCATCCCTACACAAGTTCTTACACTTGTGCGTCTCACTAATATTTGATTAGATTGTTTTATGACACTCTCCTTTGCCATAGCCAACCACAACACCTAAGTCATCCCAAAACTGGTGTTGCATTAATTTTTCTAGCCCCACTTGCGTATGCCAAAACAATATTAACTATCTTTTTTACCAAAAAAACATACATAAAATTGCTTGAAGAACTTAAATAAAAAACTAAATACCGTATCCCTTTCTTCTGTAACCGTCCAAGAAAATTTCGCCATTGGGTGTTTATCATACAAAGGTCTTTTCATTTTGTCAAGAGCTGAAAACAATTTAAAAATTATATATGCAGATGTATACATACAGGTGTGTGTAAGTTAGCAAGTACTACCTCCGTCCCAAAATAATTGTCTCACTCCACTATTCACGGGTCAATTTCTTTTCTTCCTTCTTTACTTATATTCACTAATTATTTTAAATATAACATAGTCATGTCACCACTTGTTTTATAGAGGATTGGATGCAATTGTTTTTTGCTATATGATTTTTATTTTGAAATTTGCAGTATTATTTAAGTTAATTAAATTGAAAATAAATTTAGTCAAGCCTCTTTATCCGTAAAGTGAGGATTATTTATTTTGGGACAGAGGGAGTAACTAAATATTTCCTTGGTCCCAAAATAAATTTCATAGTGTGATTGGATGGAATTTAAAAAAAGAAGTGTTCAAAAGTGAAAAAAGTATGGTTAGAATTTGTTTAGAAGAAAGAGAAATGATGTGAGCCACACATTCCTTTCCTTAAAAGGAAATAACAAAAGTGTGAAGTGGGACAGAGGGAGTAAACAAATAATTGCTTTGACCTACCAAGGAAACTCTCTGAAACACTTTCTGACTGAAGAATTTTCGATTGCAACTCTTTGTTCTGTACAATGTAGCTCATCAGAAACCAGAAAACTTCAAAAAAAAATTGAAAGCTTCCTGACGTGTTGGACATAAACGGAGAACATTGCAGTACCATAAAAACAAGACAGAATAATCATCCAGCGCATACGATAAAGTTGAAAGTAGTAACAGCATTGATACGTACCTCCTTCAGAAAGTTTATTTCGGTCTCAGATAATCCTCTTCTGCAAAATTATATTATGAAATAAGATAGGAACCAAACATGCCATTAAAATGGCATTGTTCTAAGATTGCTCATACATTATCAAAGGAAAGATCTGCTTTGATAAGCACAGATATGAATTACTGGGATGACTTATTAATACCTCACGCAGTCACACGAAGTACTAAAGGATTAAAAATAGATACAAAAGTAAATATTATGTCTCATTAGCTATGTGAAGAGATACTGATGTACAGTTAAGGCATGCCAATGTGCATTAATGCATTTGCTATGGAAACATAATATAGCAATGCTAAGTTCATAAAATTTTAACTGAACATGCTAAAGAGACAAAGTTGTGATTCTTTTTCATTAACCACTGTCAGAAGAGAGTTAATGAATCCGATTTGGTTACTTATATATGAATAGGATCATGCTGCCTCTATGGACGCTCAGTAGATTCTAAGGAATAATGTGCTTGTTCAACAGAAAGAAGAAATTATTTTTGCCTGGAAATAGTAAAAGAACAATAATCAGACCAGCTATTCTGAATACATACCTGTAGCCATATTTAACTCTTTTTGTAGTGTGCTTGGGGTTCAAAATGAAAATGTTGTACGCAGCTTCCAGTTGTAGATACTCCACAAGGCTATTATAGACTACATCCATCATATCCACATCTACTTGCCAAAGGTCATCTCCGTCATCACTTCAAAAGAAAGAAAAAACACCATAAGAAAACCCAACGTTACATAATAAGAATCCCTCTGTCTCAAAAACAAGAGTCATATTTGAAAATTTATTTGCCCCAAAAAAAGTCTTGTTTGAACTAAAGAAGCTAACTTTCACGATAACTAATATATTTAATTTAATAAAAAGTGTCCCAAACGAGCTAGGTATATTAAATCTAGTCATATGAATAAATAAATTTTATATAAAAAAAATAGAACTGATACTCTCATAGTATCCAATAGCTGTATCTTGTTAACATTTAAAAGTTGTACCTTGGTAAAACAAGCATTTTTTTAGACAGATGCAGTGCAGAAATGCAACATAAAACGGTGCATTAGTGGAAAACAATATGCACCTGGTATTCAAAACATTGTTCTTACGCCCAAAGACATTGATAGCACGCTCAAAAATGGATGTAACCTTTTCTCCCATCTGTATGGCATGAACAGAGAAGCTGCATATGCACTTTCAAGTTAGCAGAGCCTCTAATAGTGAATTAAGTCTCGAGACCAACTAAAGAATGATGTATTGACAATTCAAGAAAATGATATAAGAGAGAACTATTGGTACTTGTAACTTAAATGGCTGATTAAAGGAAGATGGTGTCGCTGTTCTCTATCAATATTAATCTTGTAAAATGGTGTAAGGACTTCCCCTATCTGTGGAATCCTTGTATGTTCAAATATATGATCAATTTTTGTGAACCAACGCTCTAGTTCTTCAGGTTGTAGCTTGAACTCTAGACCAGCAAAATGAATAGACAAAATAAAGTAAATAACTGAACTTAATAACAAGACTATATCGGACTAGAAATTAAAAACAATTATTAGTGAGGAATATGAGTTAATACCTAGATTCCCTTTTCCTTCAAAGCCTATGAAAATGAAATTAACGGGGATTGGAAGGTACATAGAGTCAATTTCCAAAAGCTTCAAATAATTTGCAATATTACCTGCAGACAAGAGAGTTGGGCCGTGCTCAACGACAAATGATACAATATAGATGGGCTGTTTCATGCAGAATATGCAAAATTGCTTTTTAAAGTCATCCATTTAAGAAGTACTCCCTCTGTCCTAAAACTATCTTCCCAGTTACTATTCACATGGTCAAACTTAAATCACTTTCTTTACTTATTTTCGCTACTTATTTGATAAAATAATATAGTCTTGTCACCTCTCATTTTGTAAAACTTTTAATGTAGTTTTTAAATATGTAAATTTCATTTTTTAATTTTACACCTACATTCAAATAAATTGAATTGAAAATAAAGTCGGTCAAACCTCGTAAACACAAATGGGAAGATGGTTTTAGGACGGAGGGAGTAATATAAGAGGATGATCCTAGTGCTACAGTAAAGTTGCTCCTTTGTTTAGGTTAGTAGCAGATTGAAACAAATAAATAATATATTAGTAATTTTACTTTATATATTACAAGATTTTGTTTTAAATATCAGACATGTCACATAATGTAATCAAACCTATTTTTTCTTTCATGATTGACATTTTATTTTCATTGTAACTCCTATCTTTGGAATAAAGACATAGAACTTTTTTTCACATTTTGTATGTTTTACTCTTATTTTAGTCTTTTTCTCTAAACTATTTTGACTTTCAATTTTTTTATTAAAATTAGAAAAATGAGAAAAATTTGAGTAATAAAGGGAAAGGTGAGGGGTCTTATATAAAGTTAGATTAATAAAACATTCTATGTAACTATTTTATCCATAATTTTTTAATATAATTTAAAATATTGATGTTTTCATGTTTCATCATGTAGATTAATACACAAAAAAATGTCTTATTCATATTAAAAAGTTGAAGAAAAAATAATGAGTGTGAATCGTAAAATAGTGAGAAGAAAAAAAATTTATAAACTATAGTTATGAACACAACAGTTGTAATAATAATAATAATCACATTAAAAATATATCATTTTTAGAGTAATTGGTTGGGGAGTAGAAAAAGTTTGAAGAAAATGAGAATAGTTGGAATAAACTGGAAGGAACTGGAAGAAACTAGAAGGAACACGAAGAAACTAAAAGAAACTGGAAATTAAGAGTTTAAGCCCTAAAGAAGAGGCTCTTAGTATATGCAAGAAGAAAGCAAGGAACCCACTGGCACTGTGTTATGCCCTTATGACATGAAATATAGAACCAAGTGGTTCCAAAAAAAGGTCCACGAATCATGAATGTGGAATGCATGTGTATATGTTACCATCTGTTTACAGTTCAGCATAAGAATGAAGACAAAACAAAACTTATGACAATCAAAGTGAGAAACCACTGCCACTGTCTTAAGGCTTAAGGTACGCACTAGATAGACCTAAAACTCTTGGCCCTACAAAGAACCACAAGAATATAAACCAGCATATATCATAGCTGGCCCGCTCACCCAAGAAGACCAATAGGCAGTACCTCAGGGGACCATATGGTTAGCATGCTTACTGCCCAACCAAATGGTTACCCATTGAGGCCATGCGACTATCTTTGATATGAACAAAAACCAGGCGTGTCCTTTCTTACTATATGAATCCAAGGTGCGTTGTATGAATATAATTGCTACACTTGAATCTACCATGTGCATGCTATGCAAATGCAATGAAAAAGGCCTTATAAAGGCATTTTAAGTAATTTCCATAACTTCAGTATTTTGCAAGAATTCCAAGTCAGAATCAATTCAACAATAAACCCAGTATAATCCAATCTACATTGGGGTCAGAGGTGTCAAGATGTGTGCAGCCTCACTCATGTATAACAGAGAGGTTGTTTCCATTAGACCATTGAGGCATTTACTTCCCAAAACTTCACGTAAACTAAGAAACAGATGATGTTTAATTTGAAACTTTGATCTTTTACCCAAAGCTAAAACAATGTCAAAAGGTCTCTAATACTCTATTGACTCTTTTAGCTCCACGAGAGAATCAATATCTTGGGTAATTTAATTTTATTTTCTGGGAATAACTAAACATGTTGAATTGGTCAAACTCCTTATTTAATGTGTCAAGATCTTAGACTCTCCATATCCTGATTTAGCACGCAACTTGTCTTGATCTAAACAAATACGATCTATTCATAGAGACCTAGACCATTTGATTGGGAAAGCCCATAGTGTTTCAGTGATTTTCCAAAACATCTTCCTTTAGCAACAACAAAAAAACAAAGTCTTACAACACTTTCTTGGGTAATTTGAATTCTTATTCAGGCAAGATCTTAGAAGCAATCACTTATAATGTCTTGATGATTGCCTGACTGTTGAGTGGTGAGGAAAGTCCACGGTGTAATGCCTTGATACGTTAAGGAGTTCAGGTGGCATTGTAATAGCATCTTCATTGATTGCTTTATTCTTTTCTTCTTTGCAGATTATGTTACACATTATAATCATCCACCTCTGTACCTAGACTTAAGCCCTATTATAAGCTTACAATTTCATTGTTTTCAACCACAACATCTATTACCCAACCTCAGCTTGGTCTTATATTCCTATCTTGGAAATCATTTGACACCCACACTACTTGTGCATCAATATGGTTTTTTTCATATATAAAAGGGTGAATTAACATTTTAAGCTATGAAGATTGGCCAAATGTTAAAGACTATAAACATATCATCATATTCTATTTCATAGAAACATAGAAAGACGGCAAGTGCAAATGACCCTCTAAATGAATATATAACAAACTGATAAAGCCTGATGGGTATTTCAAGCAGAAATCTTCAAGAACAGATCAAGTCCATACTTTCGACCCGCTCAAATTAAAAACGATGAGAAGGAAAATGAAACTTAGACAAGGAAAGGCTGGAATAGCATGGCCTCTGGGCTCCCTTCACACACACACACACACACACACGGAAATGCATAGAAACCATCAGGTATGAGGATACACAAGTACCTGCCTTTGTATAATTGATCATGTCTGCTTTAGCTTGTCCAACTTCCAAATCATTCATATCTGCATCCATACAATGCAATTAACATGGATCAAATATAGCGAATAAACCCTTGTGTTTCCTTTTAATTGATACAGAAAATGGGCTTCCGTACTCACCAGTCCGGATAACAGATTCACTCCAAAATCTACTCTTCTCTTTGAGGTTAAACAAAGAAAAAACCGAAAAACCCCTATTTTTCTGACTTCCAGTTGAATAACCATGTGAGCCATCACCTAGTAACTGAAATAAAAGTCAAGAGCTTAATAATAATGATAATAATAATAATGATGATGATGATAAATACAACAATAATAATAATTTTGAAAGTGTAATCTATTAACTATGTTGTGTAGCAATTTGTTATTAGGAGAAGTGTTTCCCTGTTCTGGAAACGTGTCAAAAACAATAACTCATGGTAACATTTTGGGAAATTTTCTTAAATCTTTTGAAGCCATTTCCACAATTTCAAGAAACCCGGAAACATGTTTCAATATAATAAAAAATTAGTTATGGACAAGGTTATGTATAACCATTGTTTTGATTTGTGAAAATTGTTCCAAATATGAATAGAAAGTAGTCCTCTTCCCTAGATAAGACCTAAGCTTTTTCATTCTCTATTTATTTAAAAAATAATTATTATTCTGGATGTACCAAATTGTCCTTACTCTGACCCTAATCACCTCTCTTTTTTCTTTTTCCCTACTCTCATGTATCACTCTCATCCCTCATCTTGTTCTTCTTCTTTTTCCTCCCCTCCTTTCTCCACTGCATTGCCGCCGCCACCTCCCTTACCCATATGCCGCACCCACCCTTATTGCCACCTTGATCCCCACTCCTCTCTTCTTTTTCTTATTATTCCTCCCTCCACTCATCACCTTCTACGCCACCGTCCTCCACTATTACCAACACCGCCACCATCCCATCTCCTTTTCTTTTTTTTGCTGCCCATACTCTTGTGTAGCGGTGGGTAGTATCGTAGGCATATCAATGTACGGTGTCTTAGACTTTTTCAATGAACAATAATGATGGAGGGTAATGGCATCGCGATGGAGAATAATGCTTGCTGACATAGCAGTAATTGCAAGGGCTGGTGGTGGTAGCAGAGTGGTGAAGGGTTGAAATGGTGGTGGTGGAATTTGATGAGCCATGTAGAATGAGGCGAGTTGTGAATTAGGGTTGAAAAAAAGTATAAATATAAGAATGACATTTGTGTATATTTACATTCATAATTACTGATTAATTAATTAGAGAATATTTAAAGATTAAAAAACATAAAGTCCTATATGAGGACAGACACTCTGTTTTGTTGTATCTAGGTTATTCCCTCATTTTTGTTCCTTAAAATACAAAAGTAGCTTATTTTATACGTGATTACCAAATGATCTTACATAACAAACAAACAACAACGGTAAACTCCCACAAAAATGTAGGGTCTAGGGAGTGTGTATGTAAGCAAACCTTACCCTAGGTAGTATAGACACAGTTTCCAAGAGGCCTCGGCTCAAAAACAGAATTAAGGACAAGGAACAAATAAGTGAATGATCTTACATGCTTATGGAACATATCTCACTATCAGTGTGTACAGTTTTTCTAAAGAGTTACCATGGTCATATGATAATGTAAAAATTGATGCTTAAAGTTTTTATAAATTATGTTTGATAATACTGATAATTGTAATATACAAAATTATTGATAATGATAATTCTGAGAATTTTTTAGATCAAGTTGTTTTTCGTTGTAATTATCAAGTTCTTTCCAAAAACTTGAAAATAAACAACATTAATTGTTTTTTATTATGTGTTCATGGGAACTCGATCACACATTGGGATCAATAGCAATAAATGGGAACTATGCAGCTGAATTGGCGGCCATCCTTTGTGGCCTTAGGTTTGTCGAGACCTCTTGAAGAGAGACTATGAGAGTAGGAGGTTAGCCTTGTGCACACATGTTGTGAAGCCAATTTTGCGCTGATTGGCTAGCTGGGTGGGAGCAAGGGAGAATGATTTAGAAATCTTGGGTGACCCTCCGAATGCGTGTTTAGGCCTTCTGGGAGAAGACTAGAGGAACACCGTATTTGCTAGACTGTAACTTGTTTCCTTTGTACCAAAAAAAGGAAAAACGTGTTACATGTGAGTATGAACAGATACCCACACCACACACTATTTGTGATTTTGATGTGCATGACAAAAAACGTAATCATCAATAGATACTAAATGCCTAAATCTCAACAATTAGATTCTAGATGAAACTACTGCGAAGCTATGATCAACCAAGGGCTTCTTTAATGTCTACATTGAAATATGTGCGGATTTAATTCTATTTTCAAAAAGAGTACCTATACCGTTTTCTTTTTTGTTTCTTGTTTGTCATTTCTCCATTTTCTGTTTCTGTGTCCATGCATCATGGGAATCACTTCAGTTAGTCAATGAACATATCACTCTTGAACTCACAAAAAAAATCACACAATGATGGCAAACACCCTGGCCTTTTGCAGATTCCAAAAACATCAATTTTGGCCATCGCAAGAAGCTTGAAAAGAAATCTAATTAAAGGATTTTACATGAATCTGCTTAATTAAAAAATATATTCTATCCCCTAAAGTTAATTGTCCAAAAAATCAAAAGATAAAAAATGAAAGAAAGAGATGTAAAACTTGAAGTCCAAAAACAGTTTTGAATGACCTGCATGTTGAACTTCCCTATGGTACTTTGTGGGCCCATTTCCAGGAAAACAACTCAAACAACACCAAAAAGAAATAATAATAATACTAATAATAATAATAATAATAATAATAATAATAATAATACTAATAATAATAATAATAATAAAATTGTCAGGTTAGCCAAATGCAATTGCTTTGGCATCGGGTAGTTGGATGAAAGGGAGCATCACATCACATGTTCTTTCATTTTATAACCATTTATGAATTTATTTCCGGCATTTTCGGGTGAAAATGTTTTGCATACCCATTCCTACTTCAAGAGTTAATCACCAAATGCATGCATTGAGTTCATTCGGATTCAAAGACAAACCACTAAGTCCTAGCCTATAAAGCCTAACTTCTCATTCAAATTAATGAGAGCAAATTGTTGGATGAACCATACAAAGAAAAATGATAAAATCAGAAAATAATTCTAAAATACACTAACTTTATGATCAAAATATCAAATCAGATGATAAACAGATGAACTGCTCGCCAACTGTATGTAAATTGGGATAACTTCACTCACCAGAACGATGAGGCAGGCGATAAAGAATGGACGACTTGAGAAGTAGGAAATCATCATCAACACCACAGATCTATCACAATTCGGACGAACAGAACGGAAATAAACGCCCAAATGGAAGCTTCAACTGGGATTCATATACTCATATACACAGCAAGAGCGCAGGGAGAAACTGAAAGACTATACGAGCAAAGACGCCAATTTTGGCTGACTGTGTGAGGGGAGCTAAGCAAAATTGCATAAATGTAGGGTCCGACACTAATTTTAAATTGTATGCCTCGAAAAAATTTAAAACAATATACAAATATGAAATTTGTACTAAATAGAACTAAAAACATATTCCCTCCGTCCCTAAATAGATTACTTCTAATATCTTTATTTATACATCTACAAGACTACACTTTGACCACTAATATCTTTATTTATACATTGATATATTTTATAAAAATTTGATATTTGAAAACTATATTTCAAAATAAATATATTCATATTAAAGTTATATCGTAATACAATGTATTTTTTTCACATATCAGAGTCAACGTTTACAAGCTTTGATCAAGAAAAATCAAATGAGAAGAATATTTGCAAACGGAGGGAATACAATTTTTTTCTCTCTCATCTCGATAACTTTTATTTGTTTATGCGATTTCATTAAGTATTTGATAAAATGGTAGAACTTTTGACGTAGTTTTTTAATATGTAATTTTTATATCTTATTAATATATCAATTTGTAAATAAAATAATTTAAAAAAGTATAAAATTTTACTCTGTAACCCGCAATTTGTAATCAAATTGGGGACGGAGGGAGTATGTCATTTTTTCAATGTAGTACTTACGCTTTTTTATTTCCTAAGTAGTGCTTGAATAGTGTCTAGTCACGGAGACAATGTTTGGTGATGGTGGATATTTAATTTGAACAATGTCTAGCGGTAATGAACATTTACTTGAACAATGATCACTGGACAATGACTACTAGTACTACATTAGAAAAGTCACTATATTTTAGTAATTTTTAGATTAATTCCCCTATACAGATTCTTATTTTGTAATAATTTTTATGCCTGAATAATTTGTAATATTGACATATTACAAATTATTACGGAGTATCTTGTATTTCACTAAAACCTTGAATTAGGACATCCCGGATCGTACTGAATTGTCCCAGTTTCAAAATGAAATGAAAAGAGTAAGACAATATCGTGTCCCATATCGTTCCGAACCATTTATATAAAACGAGATTAGGACCAGGACGACTACAACCCCGGTCCGTTCCAACTCATGCCCACACCTACTAGATAAAGAAATAATTAATTTCACGAACTAGCGTGGTAAATGTCTGATGTCATTTCGTTACATTGAACACCGATATTAAAGGAACTGTTCTCAATTTTACAAAGTACTAGTTTAAAGATGTATATATTCAGCATGAAAATGAGATACTACTTCGTATTTTTGAAAAAAATTTAACAAAACACGTCTTCTGTGATATTTATATGTGCTTATATAAATTTATTAAAATGCATGTTCTAAGTATGTGCAAATAAATAATTATGCAACATATAGGGGGTGTTTGTTTTTTCTGCAGGAAAAGGTCTGCGGTCTGCGGACAACTACTGTAGACATCTGCAGGAGAAGTGGTGGACCGAAGGTTTGCGGTCTGCAAGAAGAAGACTGTTTGTTTTTTTAATGTCTGTAGACTGCTATATAAATTAATGGTGGTAGTGTACGGTGGTGGTGTATGGACGATTGTGGTGGTGGTGGAGGGTGGTGGTGGACGTTGACGGCGGTGGTGGTGGACGGTGGTGGTGGTGGCGGTGGATGGTGGCGGTGGTGGTGGACGATGATGGTGATGGATGGTGACGGTGATGGTGGACGGTGGTAGTGGTGGACGGTGGCGGTGAACGATTGTGGTGGTAAAGAGAAGTAGAAAAAAAGGAGAAGATGTTAGAAGATGTTAGAAGACATTGGTTAATGTCTTCTCCAAGAAGATGCCAGAAAGACCTTTTTGAGTGAAATGTCTTCCAAAAAACAAACAATCTGCAAAGTTCATCATCTGCGCGCGTTTGCGCGGCGCAGACAAAAGACGCCAGAAGGTCTTCTGGCAGAAAAACAAACACCCCCATATATTCGTTAACTTGTAAGTGTGTGTATCTATTTATTTTATAGAGTAAATTATTAAAATTGTACTCAATAACTATATATTTTTCAAATTAGTCCTCAAAACTAAATAGTTCCCGAAATGATAATGGTAATTGAGAATAATGTTCAGTTCAGTCACCCTCAACTAACAGCCGTTAAACAGGAGTTAAAAAGACGTTAAACTTTATAATACGTTTTCCGTATGGTACTTTTTGACTGTTGTTTTCTCAAATTAGTTCATTTTTAAAATAATAATAATATATTTCCTCTCTCTTTGAATATTTTGTCTATTTTTGACTTTTTTTTGTCAGAATTAGAACACTTTGATTTCAAATTAAATAAAAAAGGTATTAGATTTTGATACAAAAATAGTCTTATTGGATTTATTATGTCAAATATTTTCAAAATATTATTTTTCTATAATTAATATACAATATATGTTATATTTAATTATATGTCAATTGTTGAAAATAATTAACTGAAAAAGTCAAAACTTGACAAATACTTAGGGACGGAGATAGTATTATTTATGAAAAAGTATTTTAAATTTTATAGGATGATGATATAATATTTAAAACTATATATATACTTTTATAAATTTGAAAGTAACGTTTTACATTATTTACAATTGTTTAATAGAACATATCATTGAACAAAATATTTAATAAACGTTGAAGAAATCACTTTAAATAGAAGTAAAACATAGAGAAAGAGCTCCTTGTTTAGTTCTTCTTTTATATTTTACTCCTATTTATTGTGATTTCTTTAACAATTACGGAGTATTAAACATTTTATTTACATGATATTCTTCTAAATAGGGAGGTCTAAACGAGGTTTGCGTGCATTATGGTAGTATTTATATGTGGTTTCGTGTTTTGTAATTTAATTAACATACCTCAATAAAATACCCTTTTTGGGCTAACTTACTCTAATTTTAGAGCTGGGCATCATTGGATTCGTCTCGTCGGACCATACACAATGTTATAATTTTTATAATTTATTAACGAATATTTATAATTAACTATGAGTCCGTTTGAGTAATTAACTAGTGTTTTGACCCGTGCGACGCACGGGGTCGAACGAAATTTTTATCGATTCTGATTTTTTTCAATGTAATATATATTTTCCAAAATTAAGTAAATATATTTATAACACGATTTTTAATCAATAGACAACAACGAAAAAGTAGAATAAATAATGTTTGAGGAATTGAAAGTCTGTACTCGAATTTTGTTTTTAAATTCCAAATTTTTTGAAAGATTTTAGAGTATAAAACATTTTTGTTATGGTTGTAAGAGTTTCTATTATCATCTAGAACCAATATTTTTAATCATTTCTTTGTCTTCACTTGTGAAAAAGTAACATAAAGCTAACCATAAGTAAATACTGAATTGGTTAAAAAGAATACACCAAAGACAATGTTTGACATTGACTTTTGTTAATAGTCATAGTAAAAATAAGACTATTGAGAATTGCCTTCTCTAGAATTTCAGGGGTACTCTTGGATCAGATGATACCAAATTCATTCAGGGTATGTAAATCTTTTTCCCAACGTTTCCCAAAACCTCAATCAAAGATAATTTTCTTTTTCAGCTTCTCAATAATTAATCTTCTACCATTACACAATCCAGATATTTGGTCAATGTTCTTCAATGACATAATCGGTACCTCATTTTTAAAAACTATTTTTGTGGTTAAGGATCCCCAAACTTTTGATTTTATTTCATCTAAATCGGTTTTGCATGAACAATCAAAACTTAAGTAGTCTTTTTCACCTCCTAGAATAAGGGATAGAGCAAATTCATTTACCATTCAACAAACTTGAGCATGAGTACTAATAGTGCACTATCCTAAAAAAAGAATAATTTTTCATGTTTTCTAATAGGTTCAGATGAGTGAAGTCCAATATACTCTTCAGGGGATAACTTGTGTCAAGAATCAAGAATCCAGGTGAGATTTCAACCTCAACAATTCCATCGATCACTTGTCTAAGTTTTCCATCTTCGACTTTGATTATCCAATCAGAAAATACTTGTGTGTCCTTATCTTTGCAAGACAGTGTAGGTTAATGCAATCTCATATTTTGGTCAACGTCTAAACTTTACAATACAACCACATTTGTGAGGAATTGGTGGTACAACTATTCTTTCAGAGTACAACTATTCTACAATTTCTTCTTTCAAAGCAATGAGTAAAACTGAAAGAATTTGGATAAAATCACCTTTGAGTACAACTGTTTTTCCTATGAATGGTTTAATTATGAAGTTATTATTAGAGAACTTCATTATATCTCTCATTGTGTAATCCAATGTCTCAAAAGAAAATATATTCATCGTAGATGATAAATCCTGTATGATTATCAATGATATCTAAAGAAAAAATAAAATATGATATAGCTAGTCTATATATAACATTGCACACAACTTACATGTTGCATGTATAATCTAAACATACTTTTAATTTTTGTTTCTCTAAATGCAGAATTATCTAAAAATGCGTCTACTGATGTATCATAAGCAGATAAACCTTGTACCTAGACACCTAAATTTAAAACATATGGAGTGTGTCCACCATATTAATTTACGTAGTATTTGCTTACATTTTTATAATATCTTATACATATTATTAGTTAATACACAATGATAATTGTTGTATTATCATTTTCAAAGAAATTAAAAGCATGTGTTATAGAAGATAGATCAATTCTCTTCTGTCTCTTACGCACTTGAAAGTGTGATGAAGTGTATATATATATATATTCCCTAATTATAGCACAATATAGGATATTTTTTTGGGAGCACTTGAAAAGTGTAAGAAGGTTCACATTTCACACGTGGACTTTAGAATCACATTTTACCAAAATGTTGATTTTACGTTTTCTATGTTTCAAATTAGGTGGTATATAATGTGTTAAAGAAATAAGAAATTTCATGATAGGCGAAGAAAATATTTATTTAGTAGGTGTCAATATTTAAATAAATATAATCAAACTAATTTCATTTAAAGGTATCATAAACAAATTCATAATACTTCGTATATTATTTATTTATGAAGAGAAATGTTTGTTTATTATTAAAAAAAATCAATTCTAGTCCAGTCATGTATTGATTTTTAAATTATTTAATCGAGTTATTGAAATGTATTGTTTATTTTTAATTTTACATTGTTATTGAAATAAATAGAATCAAAACTAATTTCATTTTAAAATATTATAAACTAATACTTGTATGAAAATTATTTAAATGTGAAAAAATAATCTTATTTATTAATCAATTTTTTAATATAAATGAAGCGAGAAAAAATATTTTAATGCATTGGGAAGAATTTTTTCATAAAAAAGAATGTTTCTCTTTAACAATTAAACTTATTCAAAGATTTTATACCAAAACATTGAATTCACATTTTATATATCCTAAACTAAGTGATACCTTAAGTGTCATAAAAATATAAAATTTATTTATAGGTAAATGAAGTATTTTATTTAATAGGTGTCAATATTTAAATAAATACAATCAAAGGAATATCATGTAAATATATGATAAATAAATATAAATTTTATTTATGGGTGATGAGTGTATTTTATTAATTAGTATAAAAGGTTTTTGAAAATTTTATGATTTATCAAATTCGATGCCAGTATTAAAAATATTTTTATGTAAAGTCCTAAAATAATGATATTTTATTAAAAATTATAATTTACACGGAAAATAATTTTGATTCTAAATTTGAATTCATGGGTTCAAAATAAGTAATTACTCCATATCATTTTTGAAAAAATGAGTAAAAAATGTGAAATAATGAAAGAGAGAAAATTTTATTAAATTGCCACCTAATATGCCACATGTCAAGTTCCTAATGCGCCACATGTCAAGCTTAGAAAATGCCAAATGTCATGTTATTAGAGCTTCGAGTCTCATTTATATATATAAAGGATTAATTATTTTTAATTAATTAATTCTGATAGGCCAGATTTTGAGACCTTACATTAAAATTTTCCCCGAGTATATTTTTATTTTTTATTGACATCAACACTAGAAATATAGAATAAACATATATTTCATTTCACTATATCATAAAATAATATGAAACTTATTCAAAGTATTATTATAAATGAAGTGAAAACAATATAATATCAGGAAAGAATATTCTAATAAGAGCAAAATTGATATTTCATAGTTAAAATTTTTCATGATTGAATATACTCATATTTTGATTAAAATTGTTGCACGATTCAAGTAACCAATAGGTGGCGGATGATTTGTTAAATATTAGTTAAATTGAACTTGTCATATGACTTGAGTGGTAAGAATTCCACTCTCTAAGATTGTACTTGAGGAAGTTCTTTCATGTTCAAGCTCTACCAGAGGCAGAAATATTGATTGTTTGTGTGTCATTAAGTTAATAATAATGTGTATAAATACTAACTTGTAACCATTTGGAGTGACAAAAATTGATTTTTTTTTTACAATTTTGGACAAAAATTGTGGCAAAAATATACTCCATGAAGTCTCGCAAAATATATTGTACATCCGGATGTACGGTTCTTTCCGTACATCCGGCTTGAAATTGATCAGAATTAGGGTTGAATCAGCCGTCCACTTCAATGTCTTCGTCTCCATGTTCGTCTCCTCCGTCTGCAGAACCTTGCTCTCTGCCATCCTTCGTGGCCGCAGCAGCTCTGCGGTTCTTTTCCAGAAACTGGGAAACCAATATTGAAAGTGCTACATATAAAATTGCATATAAATTTGGGTAGCTGACATATAATATGAGTACTACACCGATCAAATCAAATGCGTCCAATCACACCATGATTGTAAAATTAATTACTCTTTTCGTTCCCAATTTGATTACAGTTGCAGGTTATGGAGTAAAATTTTTTACTTTTTAAAATCATTTTATTTACAAATTGGTATATCAATAATATAGAAAGATTACATATTAAAAAAAACTAGGTCAAAAGTTCTACAAAACAAGAGGTGACAAAAATATTTTATTTTATCAAATACATAATGAAATCACGTAAACAAATAAAAGTTATCGAGAGGAGAGAAAGAAAATTGTAATCTATTTAGGGATGAAGAGAGTATATTATATTTTTCAAATGCGAAAAGGAATGAAATGTACTTACATGAGAATGAGCACTACACGTTTTGAGAATGGGTACCACTTTGTTTAAGAATGAAAACTACATTATTCGTAAATAAATATTATAATTATATTGAAAAATTGTGTGAAAATGAATATTTCGTTATTCCAAAATGAGTATCATGTTATTTTAGAATGAGTAGTACCTTATTTCAAGTGAACATGTACTTTTGTCCGAGAACGAGTACGTGGGCTGTACCTTTCTCACCTGCTCGTTTGTTGACTTGGACCATTCTGATTGATTTGCCGCACTCTCGTTCCGTACATTCACCGCCAAATTGGCTGGAAGAAGAGGCCATAGAATCATATCATCATATCGCAGCGGCTTGAGGGTGAGTTGTTACTGTTTCTGTGCTTTAATTTGTTCTTCATCATTCTACTGTGGCGTCGAAGAGAAGGGTTTGTATGCTGTTTATTTTTTCTTTTCCTCGATCCATATTCTTTTTCTTCTCATCCATTGCCATCCAGATCGCCACCACCCCACATCGCCGCCCCGCCCCATCCCAACCGCCGCCTCCACCATCCCAATCGCCGCCTCCATCTCAATAATCGGCCTCCATCCGAGGCAAATTGCGTCACTACCATCCCCGTCTGCAAGGTGTTTGATAAAATGTTTGAAAGACAATTTGATTTTCTAGGTATTCATTTTCCAGAATTGAGACAAACGAAAATAGATGCTTTTCAACTTTTAGCCAAACACCAGAGAAGTAAAATGACTTCAGAAAAATAACTCATTTTCGAGAAGTTATTTTTCCAGAATTTATTTTCTTGATTTCCAAAGGGACCCTTAGTTATTTAGTAATTTTAGAACTTGAATTTTTTTTTAAATTAGTAAGAGTAATCCTGAGTAAGGGAAACATTGTTATAATCATATATCTCGCAAAACACACAGTTGCAGAGTATAAATGGTTACAATTCGATCAGTCTAGTTGCAGAAGAAAAAATATGGATGTTCAAAACTTACATGTAGAGGCAATCACTTTAGTTTAAATTTGGACTCTAAAACCATGTTATTCAGGAGGTTTTAAAACTTTGGCTATCGTTATAGTCTTTGTTTCAAAATTTCATCCATTATGTAAGATGATATGCTTTAATTTCATGATAAAAGTCTTTTAGATTGCCAGGTTAAAGTCTGCAGATAACATTTTGGGCAGTATGTATGAACTATGGAGTTTATCATATATTTAGGGATACCCACTAGAGTCGCGCCTTGCCGTGGCGTTGTGATAACTATTAGTATGGAGCAAAGAGTAAAACATGCACAACTAATTGTAATTGGGACAAATAGAGTATATTTATAAAGGGGTATTATGATAATATGTACTCCCTCAGCCCCAAATTGACAACCCGCTTTCTTTTTCTATCCATCCCAAAATGAGCTTCACACTTTCCCCATTTCTTTTAAATGAAAGGAATATGTGACTATAAATATTTCTTAGTCTTCAAACAACTTCTAACCATAAACTTTAACTTTTCAACATTTTTATTAAACTCCGTCAAGTTGAAGTGGGAAATTGTTTTTGGGACAAAAAGTTTATGACTACCTATCTCAGTTTACTTCATCTAAGCAATACTTCGTAACTACCTTCATTTACCTCATAACTATCCACTACGTGAATAAAAAAAATCACCTCCCCAAACCTACTTCAAGCTACATGCCTTTAGCTACCTTTATTTACATACCTTTAATTGCCAGTTTGGACAGAAAGGAGTGCCAATGACAATCACCTTAGACTCTTGCAAAGATGTTTTAGCTACAAATCGCAACATAGATTTCACCTAGAAATTACTACAACAATGAGAGACGAGAGATACACCACTCTCTTAAGCTCCTCCAGTAATACTCTATTTGTCATTTATGTGCAATCATGGAATTTGTATTAATGTCAAATTATCAAATTACGGGTGTTCTTTTATTGTTTGGTTTTACATCCTTAAAAGGAGTCATATTCATTTGTGTAGTCGTAGTCATTTGTGTTATCATGAAAACTAACACAGATTGTTCAATATGCTTGGTTGTTGTGATTTTTAAGGTTAAACACGAGAACCCAGTTTAGATTATTCCGCTGTTGGCATCAAGAAAAAGTAGAAAGAATATGCTTTCAAAGTTGAAGTTTATCCCACGCGACCAACTACACGAGGTATATATCAAATTTGTCTGGTTTATGCTTTTCAAATTTATCTATGCTTGTGTGCTCTTTTTCATCGTCCTTAATTTATCAACCATCGCATATGTATATCTTTTTCCTAATATCGTGTGATTTGGTGCATCAGCTTTTCATCATCATCCTCATCATCATAGTTTTGGCTTATGAACCATGATCAATCTCATTCTGCTGGTGTTGTGTTAATTTGGTGTCAGGAAAAGAATAAGGACTCAGAGGATTCCCAGAAACATAGACAAAAATCTGGTCATAAAAGGACAAAGGATAGAAAGAAGAAGCGTTCTTATTGTAGTTCAGATGATGATCTTGAAAGAGTAAAAACAAAATCAAGGAAAAAGAAGTGGTATGATTCAGATGAGGATATTTCCTCTCATTCAGATGGTAGTAATAGTGCTTCAGATATTTCTGAGAAAAAGCAAAATCATACTAGTAGGAATAAAAGCCAGAAAAGAAAACACAGAAGGAGATCAGATGATGATGCTAGAGACTGTTCCAAGATTAAAGAAAGAAGTCAAAGAAAAGATGTTTCCTCTGATGAGTCTTCATCTGATGAAGCTGGCGGCAAACCCGATAATGAAAGTGTAAGGAAAGAAATGGGGTTGGAGTGGATGCTTAGGCCTGCGGAGAGCTCAGAGAAGGCCCGGAAAACTGCTGACAGTAAACTTGAAGAAAATCTTGCTCTACCTCAAACTCAGGAGGTATGTTTTTGCTATATGCTTGGTACTGTTGTTTTTGAATGGTCATACATTCATACTGAAATGCCAATTTTCTAACACTTAATCAAAAGTGGATTAGGTCTGCTTTTTGTAATGATTCATTGAGTCTGATTAGAATCACTATCACTTTGAAGCGAATTGTTGATCGTCCATGGCATTGCGCTCCCTCTCCCTCCCAGTTTTTTTTCACTTTCAAAGGTGCCTCTTAGGCGCTAATCCCCCTTACATGAAAAGTGCTCTCTTCTATTGCCATCTCCCCAAAGTGGATTGATGCTGTATTAGTTGTCGAGATGATAGGCCAGTTCTAAACTTCTCAATGAGGCCTGCTGTGATGATTTATTTTCATATGTGCAGTTGGATTAACATATCTTTTGTTTTGTTCCTCGTCCAGACTAGAACAGACAATCCACGAGAACTAAATCCATATCTGAAAAATAATGGAAGTGGTTATCCTGAAGATTCCGAAGGAAACAAGGCTGGTGTTGAACAATTTTTGTCATCCGCAGTTGTTGGTGATGGAGGTGCAAGCTGGAGGCTAAAATCTTTAAAGCGGGCTCAAGAACAAGCGGCTCGTGAAGGACGAAAGCTAGACGAGGTAGATACTCATGGATTGCTAATATACTTTTTTCAGTAGTGTCTTGCATCCAATTAACAATGAAGTAGGTGTGATTTCTTAACAGGTAGTGGAAGAGCGGTGGGGCTCACTTAACCATCTGGCTGTTTCTGTTGCATCCCATAAAGCTGCCCCCACCCATGCTCATCTTCATGCCATCAAAAGTAGGAGACAAGGTTTAAAGGAGAATGAAATTGCAGACAATCCTGAAAAGGGATCTCTTGAGAAGGTTATTCTCTAACAAATATTCTTCATTTTATATTGTGAGTTGCAATTTAAGCCACACAAGTGATTAATTTGACATTTATTCCATGCTTTTAATCTATATTTATTTTTGGTTGGCCTCATGAATGTTTGGTGGTTGTGTCAAGTACACACTCATTCTGCACATATATATCATCTGAGTTTGTTCTCAAGTCCTCATGTAATTGTAGTTGCCCAAAAAATGACCTGTTTCAATTCTTTCACATACAAAAGCCTCATTAAAACAGTGTCTTTTCATATAAGTTGAGCTTGTCTTGGTTGTGAACAAGTGCTTTATAATGTATGGCTCAATTTCTTAAAGTGCAACATAGCCGGCGTGTACATTTCTTACGCTTGCTTTCATGTCCAGATTTTGAATGCACTCTGTCGGCAAATTTTCTACACATTCAAATGGTTTCATTTCTTGTGATGAGTACTTGTGTTCTATTGGAGTTTCTTTGCTGCATGCCCATTGCGTACTATTAATTGGGTTCATTTTGATGGCCTTTTTCTCGGGTCTTAACCAAGTGTTGTTCTGTTCGTGACATCACGTGTGACGTGTCACGCTCTTATATTAAAATTTAGCAAGTGCTCTCTTTAAAGTTAATTACCAGAGGTCACACATTTCTGTCATGGTGCTCGATCAAATCTTGTTATGTATGTAACGGTCCGCCAGGTGAAGGTTTGGAGGATTTTGATTCAGTTACACTGCTTAGTGCAGCAGATGCATGTGGGGAGTTGGGTCTATGTGGGCACGATTGGTTTGTGGAGTCATGAAGTGTGGTGCTTGCTTTGATTCTATTGGTTGTGTATCCATTCTGGTTTCTGTGTTAGACATAGCTAGTCTCTCTGTTTCTAAGTAAATTGATATAAGAATGTCTCTCTGTTTCTATTAAAATTGATATAAGAATATAAGGTGAGCTGTTCTGATGATGGTCCTAGAGTTCCTATCAGGAGCACTCAGAGTCTCAGATGCTCATGATTCATGGACATATTTTACTATGATAGTGAACATATTATGTTAACTAGTGAGCATGAACCACTAGTGTGAGCACCAGCACAAACCACAAGGCGATCCTAATGATTTTTCTTTTTTATGCTGGAGGGATAATAACCCACTCAAATAAATTAGACATAAAATCAGATGCCTGTGCAACAAGTGAGCCACCTGATTTGCTGACTTTCTAACCACTAACCATGAAAGAGAAGAAAACTTTGTGCTCAGCACCATACAATCATAAATAATCCCTGTAAAATACGATAAATCCTGATTGTTCCCCTGTAGAGCTTGAAACAGTCTCTGCTTGTCCATCTCTACTAGTATCTTTTGTCGTCCGTGCATCATCTTTATCCACTTGAGCGCCTCCCTGACCCTCATTGCCTCTGCCACAAATGCCTCCACCTTCCCCAGTCCTCTATATGTCCCGCAAAGGAAGCCACCTCCCGCATCCTGCACCACCATTCCCACTGAAGCTTACTTGGTATTCTAATTAAATCCCACATCCATGTTGCACTTAACAGCATTCCCCTTCGGTGGTCACCATCTCATACCACTCTCGGCTATGATCCCCTCCTGTCCAGTAAAATCCTTGTTTGCCTTCACCCACTTTTCGTGCCATTAGGTTTCCTTGGACACCAACGTTGCAGCGGCCATACTTATATGACCAGATTCATGATTATAATTAAGAAATATAGAAATTATGAAAGCAGCCTTTGATCGTTGCCTGTCATCATGTGCCTCTTTGCCCACCGTGTTTCCATGTTGCCTCCTCATTGTGTTTCCATATTGCCTTTCTTTTGTTTTGATTCCTAATAAGCATCACCCAAACTTCAATAACATACATATTTACTTTTCTAGTCCAGAGGTTGCACAATATGCCAACATTCTGCCTCTCTACAAACACTAAATTCTCAAATTTCCTAGCTCTCTCTGAACTTTATTTTCGCAATTGGTATGGTAGTGTCAAAAATCTCAATACAAGTCTGAACTAATGACTGGTTAATATTTATATTTTATGATTTAGTGGATAATTTGTTATCTCCCAAGTTTCAACTATTTTTTAATAAATGACAAGTACTCGGTATTTTTAAAACAATGTTTTGCAATGGTATATTGGAAGTGCAAGAGAAGGGAGACTAGAAGGCATATTAGAGCATTAGCCCCCCCCCCCCCCCCCGGGGGGGTAAATTTAGTGTGTTATTTTGACTACACAATTTGCTTTTATGCCTAACAGAGGTTTCTTGTAGGGACCGCCTCATTGCAACACAAAAATGAGAGTACCAAAACTTAAAGATTCATTATCTTGGGGCAAGCCAAAAAAGCAGAATATTTTGGGCGAAGATAGTGACATTCTTTCCAGTGCAATATCCAACTCAAATAAATTTGCCAATGATGGAAGTTTCTTGTCTAAATTTATGCATCCAAAAGAGGAGAATTTTGGCAATGTTTGCGACTCTTCTAAATTGAAGTCTGAAGCATTTAATGAGTTGACACAGCGGGAATCTAATAATGGCAGCAAAGACACATCGGATTTGAAGCCATCATTGAGTGCAAATCAGCTGGCAGCCAAGGTGATGCAGTTGCGTATGAAAGGATTGCACAATGAAGCAGACAAACTCATGGTGAGAAAAACTGATATTCATGTGTGCGTGGATACATATGAGATAGTTTAATTGAGTTACACTTGGTTAGGAATTCTGCCTCAAAAATCTAACTTCATCCGTCACTAACAACTTTAAGATCACATTACATATTTTTTACAATCTGATCAAATGTCATGGAGGAAAAACAGATCATTTTCAAATTGATCATATTTTTTCCCAGCATTTGACCGTCCCATCTCATTTTTTTGCAGTGGATCTATAATCTATTTCAATATTCTGAATTCATCAGCTGTATTTTGTTGATCTTACTAATGATAGTGATCAGATATCCTATTAAAATTCATAGCCATAAACTTAGTGCGGTGTTTTGAGATAGAAGGTCGTTGATTTTAAAAGTTTTAAATTGTCTTCCATTTTGTTAACTTTCTATAGTTTTCTCCAAACAGAAAGAAGCTGAAGAAATGAAAGCAAAACAAGGTGCTTGTGATGGTAAAGGTCATGAGTCCCATAGTCGTCGTATTGATGGAAGCACAAGCAGGTATTATGCATCTGTAAAGAACCAGTCTTAACCTTTGTTCTTCGTGTATACATGTAGGAATATATTTGTGATTTGCAAAAATAAGAGCATACAAATGAACTTTTTTATTCTAAGTGCGTGTGTGCATGATGGTGACCCGTAGTGCACCTTTTCTAAATGTGGGGGCGTTTGGCTCCGGGGTGTGCCCTTGTGTGCATCTGCATTGCTTATCATTCGGTAGAAGTTTGCCTAACTTTCATGGAATATATCATAGGTATATTGTGCATGAGCTGTCCAGTAAACAGAAGAAGAAAGAGGAGGATGCTGACATGCATTTGGCTCACAAGATTGTGCGACACCAACAATATAGTATATCTAGTCGGGCAGATGATGAATATGACTATGATGATGTTCCAATGAAAAAGAGCCGGAAGAGAGTAGGGGAAACTGACTGTAAATCTGCCAAGATAACTAGCTATGCAAAGGGCATAGTGACTCAACAGGAGCGCTGCCAATTCTGCTTCGAGAACCCTAAAAGGCCAAAACATTTGGTTGTGGCCATTGCAAATTTCACTTACTTATCAATACCACCGTGGCAGCAAGTTATCCCTGGTCATTGTTGCATTTTAACTCTGCAGGTAAATATTTATTTTGAATTTTCTATCTTTACGTTATCTGCCATTTACTACTGTGAACGTAGTGATGTCTCTCTCCCTGTGTGCGCGCGCGTGTAATTTGGTTGTATTGAATAGTGGTAAATATAAAGGTGAATAACTACTTTTACATAAATACTAATTAATGAATCAATAAGTAAACATTTTCACTAAAATTATGTCCTATTGTCAAGTTGTTTTCTGTTATCCCATACACAACCTTTGAGTTTTACCAATGAATTTCTGTTCTCAGATATAATGTCATTTTTTAAAATTTGTACAGCACGAATCAGCTACAAGATCTGTTGATGACAACGTGTGGGAGGAATTCCGAAACTTCAAGAAATGCCTTATTATGATGTTTGCACAACAAGAAAAGGATTGTGTGTTCCTTGAAACTGTCATGGGACTGGCGAAACAGAGACGTCATTGCTTAGTTGAGTGCATCCCTATACCGCGAGATGTTGGGAAACAGGCACCAATATATTATAAAAAGGTTTGGCAATCTTTAAGTTTTATGCTAGTAATTTACTTTGAGGTTTCTCTTTGTTGGAATAAAGATCAGTATTCTTAAAAGGGCTAGACATCCTTTAGGAGGTAGACTAGATTCTAGCACCTAGGCGCATTTGGGTGGTGATTAATCTAGGCCTAGGCGGCTGGGGATGTCTAGCACGTCTAGGTGGGGGCCTAGGTGGAGCTCAGCGGGAATTTTTAGAGCATCGATGAGGAATGAAGTTTCCTCTATCATACTCCCTCTGTCCGGATTTAGTTGTCCACTTTATAAAAAGTTCCTTTTTAAAAATGAGTTTGAAATGTCAATTAAGTCCATCAAATGAGTTTGTCACTCATTTATGTCAACAAAGTTGTTGCCCTATCTCTAGTATATTTTAGAAAATTCATCGTAATTTCTTTATTGAATATGGAAAGTGGACCACTAATTCCGGACAAATTAAAACAAGAAAGTGGACAACTGAATTTGGACGGAGGGAGTATGTTTTAACAAAGTTCAACCTGTAGTTTTATATTGATGGATTATTTTGAAAGTGTCTTGAGTAGAAAATATTGATGTCATCTAACTGTTATTATTATGGATTTCATTATTATTATTATTATTATTATTATAAATGTGAAAGGATGTGACTATATTCACACCCTAAATGGCTAAATCTACTCTTTTCGTCCAAATTTGCTAAATCCACTCTAGATGACAGATATCAAATTTACGAGAGTGGTTTATCAAATTCAGAGGAAGGAGTGGATTTAGCCATTTTTGGAGTGGATTTAGTCTCACCATAATGCAAAATCTAATGTTGGAAATAAAGCTGATCAACACTCTGATAGTCAGATTTCATACTTCTCAAATAGCACGATACACAAAAATATACTCCGTATAAAAAGCTAAATCCTATTTAGAGGGTGTTTGGTAGTGCGCTGCTTTTAATAATTTAGCTTCTGCTTTGAGTCGAAGTGATTTTACTCTGTTTGGCATGTCAACTTCTGCTTTTCACCACCACTATTTTGTACATAGAACACCGTTTCGGAGAAGCAGGTATTAGGTGCTTTTGCTTTCGGCTTTTGTGGAAATCACTTTATCCACGAGTTAATCACTCCCAAACACCCTCTTAGTCTATGTATAACATCATGGGTGCTTACCTCATGAGCATGACCTCATCACTCTAGAAGAGTCCTACACCATTTACAACTATTTCACAATAAAAATAAAGTTAAAGTCATGTTTAAAAGATAAAGATAAAAGTTTCTTTCTGGTGTTGGACTGTAAGTTAGGATATTGGGACAAAAAATGGTCTCCAACTTGTAGAGCTCTATTATGTCTTGATTCATGCTTTTTATTCAGACAGAACGGTCTTCAGAACAAGCTAACCAACAAATTTGATTTCAGGCCATTGACGAGGCAGAAGACGAATGGAGCCAACACAACGCGAAGAAGCTAATTGACACAAGTGTGAAAGGGTTGCGGGCTTCAATCCCCAAGGACTTCCCGTACTTCCACGTAGAGTTTGGTCTGGACCGGGGGTTTGTCCACGTCATCGACGATGAGAAAGATTTCAAAAGCAGTTTTGGTCTGAATGTGATCAGAGGCATGCTGAAGCTGCCCCCAGAGGATATGAACCGCAGTAGGAGACACGAATCTGTCGAGGCACATAAACATGCTGTTGCAAGTTTTGCCAAACTTTGGGAGCCTTTCAACTGGACAAACCAACTCCGATAGTATATGTATACATATATGATGTCTCTCGCTATAGCTCCTTCATCTTCTTTTCCATGAATCTGTACCTGTAAAACAATTTTGCACCACTTGTTATCAGCATTGTGAAAATGAATGTACGAAAATGATTTGTTTCATACTCCATCCGTCCCTATTTATGTTTTCGTGGTCAAACGTTAACCACGTTTTTGACCCATTTTCGTTACTCATTTGAGAAAATAGTATAGTTTTGTCACTTCTTGTTTTGTTGAATTTTTTAATGTAGTTTTCTACTCCCTCCGTCCTAATCTATAGTGTCTGTTTCGGTTTACAATGTTTGACTGAAGTATTTTCAAATGATTTTATGTGACAAATGGTATAGAGTTAAATACTACATCAAAAGATTTACAAAACTAGTAGTGACAATAGTACTTTATTTTATCAAATTACTAACGAAAATAGAGAAAAAAATGAATGAAGTTTGATCTTGTAAATAATGAAAATGCACTATAAATTGGAAAGGAGAAAGTAGTATATAAATTTATTTATTTTAATTCCATGCCAATTTTAAATAAATTGAATTAAAAATAATTTCAATAGTCAAATCTCGTAAATAACAAGAACTCTTTTTGGGATGAAAGGAGTCATGAATTATTGCAATTAGGTTCACACTATGGACATTCAAGTAAGATGGTAAATGTGAAAAGGATTGAGTCAATTTGACTTGTACTCCCTCCGTCCCACTGTCTTTGTCCACTTTTGACTTTTAGAACTGTTCATTTAAGCACTTTGACTCATCAAATTCTCTCAATGTGTAATCCTAAATATAGTCATGTGTGATCTTGTTTAATTTGTCTTAACATATAGATTATTAATATATAATTTCTATAATTTTTTAATATATAAATTACAAGATAAAATGGATTAAAGAAATGCATTGGATAATGTGCCAAAAGGTAAGTGGATAAAGACAGTGGGACGGAGGGAGTAAGTTGTAAATTACAATTTAATCAATCATGGTGACGGGTGAGAGAGGCACTCAGATATGATCTAGGCTAGTGTAAAACATAGTTGGCAAGTGTAAAATGTTTAATGAGTGTAAAACATAGTTGGCAAGTGTTATTTGTAAACATGTCGGGTTTATGGCCACTTTCTTAGAGTCACCACAGAGGACACTGTACATCTACAATGTTCTGTTCATAAAATTGATAATTTCTATTTTACTAACCTCTTGTAAACCCCCCATCCATTCCCGATCTCAACCCATCCACCCACCCACGTCAATTGTACCTCACAAGTTTATGGAGATTTCAGTAATAAAACACACACTTTAGGAAAAAAGTATAAGACTAAAGTGAGAAAAAAACACACTTTTTGTATTGAGTATATATAGAGAACGTAAATATGGGTTCTTCATAATTGTAATTATTATTATGGTTTCAACAAAGGGATTCTGAAGTACAATTGCAGCAAAACACTCCATTTCTGGTCTTGGAATACATGTTTGTACTTGGTCCCCATGCAAAAGAGAGGGCAATCTTGGAATCATTGGTGCCATTGTGTGGCTCTTTGGACCTTGCCTGCACCTCTACTACATACCTGACCTGGTAAACAGAACAAAATAGAAAACTGACTTCCAAAGGCTTCTATTCCCTTGTGGACGCAAATCACAGACAAAGACTATCCAATCACATACAAATGGATTTTAACAACATACTCTCTCTCTTCCGATTTAGTTGTCCATTTTTTTTCATTTTCAAGGCGTCCAAAATTCATTGCCAATTTCTTCTCATACTTAGTAAACAAGTCATTGAGAATTATATACTCCTCCCCTCCCACAAATTAAAGTCACTCTTTGACTTCACAAAGGTTGAAGAAAAGTGTTCAAAAGTAGGATGTGTGGGATTAGATTTTGTTCGTTAGCTACAAATTCTTTTCCCCAAAAGGAAACTTGAGAAATGTGACTTTAACTTTGAACACCTAATATAGAAAGAATGACTTTAATTTTGGAGTGAAGGGAGTATAAGAAAACTAAAAGCAGGTTAGCCTTGATGCCATCAGTGAATGAACTATCTACTTTTGAGGAGCTATTCGTTAGAGTATTTCACTAAATCTGGACAGAGGAAGTAATCCACAAACAATGATCGATCCTGATTGATCAGGATCACAAAAAAGGTCATACATTGGAGGCTGGAGCCAAAGGAGCTTGCTTATTCATCAGCTATGCTAAATTACAACATACAAATACAAACAAAAAGAAATATTGAATTATATATATGTTCCACTAAGTGGGTGCGATAGAACTTATTTTTTCACACTTCATCTTTAAAATCACAAAGCAAGTAGTAAACTGAGTCTGGTTTCACATGAAATCCCTAATGGCTTGATTGGTTCAGTTTACAATATGAACTTGATATCATGACTGATGTTTATAAGGTATGGGGTTAGGTGCAATGTGATGTTGACAGCGTACATCAGGCTATGAATCTTGCCTAATGGCAGGCGGGCACTCAAATGGATGTGAAGTGGATGTGAGTTAAAAGAGGAGGGAATCAGGGCTGAACGAGAGGTATTGGGGGCATAAAGAGATGAGCTTGATAGGGTGCGTTTGGGAAATCAGTTTCCGAAACCAAACAAGTGGTATGGGTAACGAGTATGGGTATGGGATCATCATTTCCCATATAAATACAGGAGCCAACCAGATTGGGACTAAAACCTTTGGAAAAATGGCTAATACTCCATCCCATATGTAACTACTCAGTTATAATTTCATGCAGTTCAAGAAAAAATGAACTTGAGCAGTTGAAATTTATGAACATGGAATAGAAAAAATCCAAACACAATTCATTTCTTAAAGGGAATGCAAGCTTTAATTTGGGATGTTCATAAAAGGAAAGTGGAAAAATAAATATGGGAAAGATGGAGTAATGAGTAAAACAACTTTTTTCTATTTGTTCCATCATCTCCGATGGAGCCAAAATTTCACCATTTTTTTGGCTTTGGAGTGTGATGGAATAAATCAAAATGGATCTCTAAACTATTTGCGCTTCTTTAATTAATGAAGTAGCAGTTAGTCAAGCTATGCAACTTTCGACGTTGAGCCGGGGGTCTCTTTGGAAACAGCCTCTCTACTTTCGAGCAGGGGCAAGGTCTGCGTACACACACCCTCCCCAGACCCTACTCTTGTGGGATTTAACTGGGTTGTTGTTGTTGTTGAACTTTTTTCTATTTTCTAGAAGATCAATTCTCATTTCTCAGGAAATGACATTAAATGGAAAAGTATTAACCTTAGCACAAGGAAAAGGCAAGGTGCAAAGCATCAAAATCAACATTACACATTCGATTTAAGACAGACCTTATTTCTTTGAAGGTGAAGATGGCGTTCTCTTTGAAACAGCCCTAACAGACGCTTCAGTCTCTGCATTAGTCTTTGCCAATGTTTCTGCAGATGGAGGCACATAAACTCTTGCTCTCTTCAAAATTTCACCAACAATCCAGTGCTTATGCCTGCTCAAAGGTCTAGAAGGATCCAACTTGACCTGTAATATCGGTTTCATGTAAAAAAAATCATCTTTTTTTGTTTGCCCTACACGTTTACGAACAGATGCATCGAGTGTGACATTGCAAGCAATTTACGATACAAAACTGAAAACAAGGGCTCCACTCATCTCATTGATTTCATATAATGGCATCAAGGAAAACAGAGATTGGATTCACCTGCTTAAAATAAGAGGATAAACGTAACAATTGACACATTTCAAAGAGATGTTGCTGATCAATAAGATTTTTCAAAAAAAAAACTTAGCAGAGCACAACATTGTTTAACTGGTTAACTCATGATAAACACATTTAAAGGAAAAAAGCAATCACATCTGCCGGAAAAGGAAAAACAATGGAATCTGTCCTCTCGATCTTTGCATTGTAATGTTCTGAGATGTTGCATTTCAAAAAACTAATCTTTCTAATGTAACATCCAGATCATGCACATTTCAGCGGACAATGCTACCACAATTCTTCCCAAAAAAAACACAATGAATCGGGGAAACTGTGCAAACACTTTTCATGATCTTCCCCATTTCAATGCACTAGGCTACCACACATCTGCCAAATATAAACAAAAAAATGAATCGGAGACAATGTCTCCAAACTCATCACGCATCATTTACCATAGAATTCAAAAATGAATAGATAAATTAAAGCTCCAGCTCTACCCAACACAGACGAATTTCCAAGTAAAAAAATGGCAATATTATGGTTTAGAAAAAGGATGAAAGAGTACGAACGCGATCGCCAATGTTGCACTCGTTCTTCTCGTCGTGGGCCATGAACTTGGAGGTGCGCTTTACGTAGCGATTGTAGATCTTGTGGTGAAAGAGGCGGTCGACGGCCACCACTACCGACTTCTGCATCTTATTCGACACTACAATCCCCACCATCGGCTTCATCTTCCTTGCTTGCCTGAAAACCTAACCCCCCTTCCTAGCCGATCTTTGCACCTCACGCCAATGAGAGGATTCTACGAAGAGTTTGTTATAATTTCTAGTTAGACTTTGATCTCCCAGTGTTTTCTTCAGTGTATTTCTTTCTTGTGTGGCCCTCATACCCATTAGTATATGTACAACATTATAATCTCAACCTCTTAAACGGGTGGGTGGAACTCGAACAATGGAAATTGACTTTTTTTTATTTTTAAAGGATGTTGACTATGAGGTAGATTTGTCCAAAATACCATTACAGAAAATGTTGTAACATGCGAAATGCGAAGATTAAATACAAAAAGAGAAAAAGGGGAGGGTGTTTTGTCCAAACGTAGTGAGAAATGGGAAGATTAGATCCGGACGAAGAAAGGGGAAGATTAAATCCAAACAAAGGAAGTATTAGCAAACATCTCACTGCAGATTAAATAAGCTAAACTGATCAACCATTCAGGATAGTCATTCAGAATAGCTGACACAAAACATCCAACTTCCAAACAAGGCCATAATATGGGTTCCTTCCCTAAATTGATAATGAGTATTTAGCATGCCATGGATGATAGAACTAACAAATGTAAGAAATTAGTTCATATTGGGTTGGAATAATTTGATGCGAGATGAGATTGTCTTCTGTTTCCTTGCGGATATACCACTAAACCAGGAGTCAAGCCCTTCCTTACACTGAACTTTATTTAAGACTCATTTTTTTCAACAAATTTATATTATGCGGTTCATAATTTGGGTTGCAAGTGTTTTATACTGTCTCTGCATATTGCAAATTGATTATCTCACAGTGAGCTTAGTTAGGCAGTACGGACCGTATAAGAGGCAGATCAGCCGATTGCAAGATCAATGTCTAAATATCACATGCTAAAACTTACTCGGAGCATAAGATTTGAATTCATAAAAAATAGCAAAATGCTCAAATAAAATGGGGGAAAAAATCACATTAATTCCTAAAATTGAAAATTATTTGTAGTTGCTTACCTTTTAGATTGGAGGCTTGAGACTGGAGAAAGAATGACTTGACCAGTAGTGGAAGCGGCGGTGGAACGACACAATGTGGCTGGCGGCAGTGGGACGACTGAGGCTGGGGTTTCGACTCTAGCTGCGCTACCTTCTTTAGAACGGTTGAGTATTTGAGGGTTGGGACTAAATTTTATCCTTTCTACCTAGTTTACACTTTAAAATCAGACTTTGTATTTTATAAAAATTAAAAGTATTTCAAATGAAGAAAGATAGACTATTAAAAAGCGAATAATTAAATGTAAAAGTGACTATAAAATTTAGTTTAATTTTTACTTCATACTTCACAAACAAAAGAGAATGAATTATAACAAAATAACATTTCAAATGTTTGATAATTTTTTTATATTCATCTACAAAAAATTAAAAGTCGAATAAATGATTATATAAATGAAAGATTATTTGTAATTCATCAATACTTGAACCAACTTTCCAAAATTAATTTATTTTCAAATGAAGATATATAAAAATATTGTTATTTTTATAACATATTTATATATATGTTCGATGCAGAATTTTTCTATATGGGAAGTTAACTTGAATCGATCTCAAATAATGGACTAACCACAATGATATAATTCTTGAAATTTTAGTTTTTAGATATAGAAAACATAAGCTAAGAAAGTACTTTAAAAGTATTTTTAAATAGGATTAAAACACATAGAATGTATCAGAAATAAGAATTTTATGTTTTTATTTCTAAATTGGAATTGACAGTGCAATAATATGTTATTATACATATGTATTTTACCTATTATATATGATCATTAATGTAAATATATTTAACTTTTATTTCAAAAAAATATATTCCCTCCATCCCATAGTATTTATTCACTTTCATTTTCATACACTATCCAATACACTTCTTTAATACATTTTATCTTGTAAATTGTATATTAAAAAATTATAGAAATTATATATTAATAATAATCTATATATTAAAACGAATCAAACAAGATCACACATGAATATATTTAGGCTTACACATTGAGAAAATTTGATGAGTCAAAGTGCTTAGATGAACAATTCCAAAAATCAAAAGTGCACAAAAACGGAAGATCTGAAGGAGTATAAAATTTTTATTTTTGCATATTTTAAATATTTTAAATAATCCGTAATGAATGATGAAGTTGGCTTTGTAGCACTAAACCTGGGTTAGGTATAAAACCAACCGTTACGACCGTGCAAAGAATGTGGCGGCAGATCTCAAGAATGAGATTAGGGTTTTTTGATTGGGTGGTTGATCCCTTATGCGGTCGGATTACTCCGCGTGTGTGTGTGTATGTATATATGTATGTGTGTATGCGCGCATCTCACACATACCCGCGATTTCAAATACCCGCCGCCGGCGATGATGGCTGCAGTGGGGTTGTTATGGCATTCAATTTCTTCCGGAGCCGATGGATCGGGCACTGCGGTTAACCTAGCCGCATCTTGGCGTGGCAACACTCGAAAGAGAACCTTCCTTTGGTGTGTTTGCAGCCATGGCGGTGTCAGATTATCCCATATATGTCCTCCCATCTGGCTATAGCCTCCATTCTCTTCTTCTGGTCAGATTAGCTTCCAATTCATCGTTCCTCAACATTCAGGTATTTCTTTTTTTCTGCCCTCCAAGACTATATCACCATCTCCAAAACTTGATTAATGCAACAACCAATGAAACGATGATCAATCTTACTTCTGTTTTGGTCCGACTAGTACATCGCTGTTGGTTATTTAATTTTGGGATATTTTGAGGCTGTGATGAGGTTTTTATTATGCTCTACCTAAAAATAAAAAACATATCTTTGAGGCAAGACCTATATTGGCGTGGCATGTGTTTTCTTGCAGCCATTGGTTGTCTCTTATGTTATTCTGACAGAGAAAATGAAATCTGAGCCTCCTGTACCAAGACAATGAAATCAAAGGCATTTCATCCCATTATCAAACAAAAGTCAAGTTTTTTTTGGAGGCTGAGGAATAGTTTTATATCCAATCGAAAGGTTGATCTAAAGGTTACTTAACAGTTTCAATTATCCCGCTATGTAAATACATTTAACTCTTTTTTCAAAAAGAAATATTTAACTCTTATTTTTGTATATTTTCAATATTTTAAATAACCCGTAATGAATGATTGAGTTGGCTTTGTAGCACTAAACCTGGGTTAGGTACAAAACCAACCGTTACGACCGTGCAAAGAATGTGGCGGCAGATCTCAAGAATGAGATTAGGGCTTTTTTCTTGGGTGGTTGATCCATTCTGCGAGCCCATTTCCTAAAGAGTTAATAATCAACAGCCCTCTCTCCCTCGTTGAAAACAACGGATTACCCCGTGTGTGTGTGTATGTATATATGTATGTGTATGTATGTGTGTCTGCGTGCGCAGCTCACACATACCCGCAATTTCAAAGTTCTTGGGTGCATACCCGCCGCCGCCGTCGGCGGCGATGATGGCTGCAGTGGGGCTGTTATGGAATTCAATTTGTTTTGGAGCCGATGGATCGGGCACTGCAGTTAACCTATCTGTATCTTGGCGTGGCAACACTCGAAAGAGAATCTTCGTTTGGTGTGTTTGCAGCCATGGCGGTGTCAGATTGTCCCATATATGTTCTTCCATCTGGCTATAGCCTCCATTCTCTTCTTCTGGTCAGATTAGCTTCCAATTCATCATTCATCTACATTCAGGTATTTCATTTTTTCTGCCCTCCAAGACTATATCACCATCTCCAAAACTTGATTAATGCAACAACCAATGAAACGATGATCAATCTTACTTCTGTTTTGGTCCGACTAGTTCATCGCTGTTGGGTATTCAATTTTGGGATATTTTGAGGCTGTGATGAGGTTTTTATTATGCTCTACCTAAAAATAAAAAACATATCTTTGAGGCAAGACCTATATTGGCGTGGCATGTGTTTTCTTGCAGCCATAGGTTGTCTCTTATGTTATTCTGACAGAGGAAATGAAATCTGAGCCTCATGTACCAAGACAATGAAATCAAAGGCATTTCATCCCATTATCAAACAAAAGTCAAGTTTTTTTTGTAGGCTGAGGAATAGTTTTATATCCAATCGAAAGGTTGATCTTAAGGTTACTTAACAGTTTGAATTATCCAGCTATGAAACACAACATACTAGTGGTTTTATCTTAGATGAATATTCCGGATTTAAATGTACAACCTAAAGAACAGATCATGTTCAAGTAAGGTCGTAGATGAATTTTTAGAGTGGTTGTAAAAAATTCCAAAAATGAAAAATTCTCCGACAGATCTTCTATTTACTCTATATTCTGGAAGATGTGCTTGAAACACCGTTCTTATGATCTGATTTTCATGTTTAAGACTAGTATTAGCCACTGCTATTTCAGTCTTTTGATTTGATTTTCAAATCTAAGACAAGTATTAACCAATTTTACATTGTGGTTGATTTGATGTTTATTAAGAGGGTTTCATGTGACACATAGAAAAATGAATGAGTTTCAAGGGTGGTTGCTCCCTTTTTTGTGTGTTCAATTCAGTCCTGTGGCTATTGCAGTTGCCAGATTCAAGGGAAGCTTGTAATTCAACAACCCTAAATGGTCATTGATCAATGGTTACAATTAGTTCTGTCATTGGTCTTCCAACTATTTCATTGGCTTTATGCAATTGCTATTAATGCCCTTGAGACGGAGGGAGTAGAAAGTGATTTTTCTGGGATAACTAGAATGCCTAAAACCATACTATTCAAACTTGAGGCAGTGATGATCATTTTGTATTATATAATAGAAGTCCGATTATTTCAGGCCACCACTATCTTGGCATGGCAGTTTTCTTGCAGCCATTATGGTGAAATGTCCTTGTGTTATTTTTGATTGCTAAAATGTAATCTGAGCGACTGAGCCTCTTGAAATAAGATGTATTTTTATTAAATGTTCGTGTGATGTATGACATGTACCATCCACAAACCTCACTATAATACTAAGAGTGTGTTCTCTTCCTGTGATTTGATTACCTTCCATTCTATTCATCTGATCTGATTAGCTTCAATTTTGCTCTATTCATTTCATTTCAGATGATGATTAATTCAAGAACCCTAAACACCAAAGATCACTCTTAGTTCTGTTTTGATCCGACTATTACATTGCATATATGCAATTTTGGTTATTTTGAGAGTCGTGACGGGGGTGTACTAGTCATAATACTTCGTATTACAGGAATGCATGCATTGCCTGAATGCTAGTAACCATAATTTTCACTTTTGGGGCTGTGATGATGTTTTTATTATGTTTTATATAAAAATAAAAACATATCTTTGAGGCAAGGCCTATATTGGTGTGGCATTTGTTTTCTTGCAGCCATAGGTTGTCTCTGCTGTTATTCTGAGCCTCATGTACTAAGAGAATGGAATCAAAGGTGTTTCATAACCATATCACATTCTCAAACAAAAATCAATTTTTTTGGTGTCTGAGGAATAGTTTTAATCTAACTGAAAGGTTGGTCTAAAGGTTGAGTCCTTAACACTTTTGGTCAGTTCATGTTTAAGACAAGTATTAGTCATTGCTCTGTTGATTTGATTTTCACATCTAATATGAGGAGAACCTGTTTTTATAGGATACATTATTACATACCATGACACACACAGTTAATTCATATGTGGGGTGTCCAGAATACACACCTGAAAGATATTTGGCGAAGAAAAGAAAACACCTGATGTTACATTCTGGCTGATTTGATGTATTCAAGAGGGTTTAATGTAACACAGAAAAGTTCAAGAGTTTCAAGGACAGTTTCTCCCTTTTCTTTGTTCAATTCAGCCCTTTGATTATAACAATTGCCAAATTCAAGGAGAGCTTGGAATTCAACAGCCCTAAATGGTCATTGATCAACATTAGAGTTAATTCTCACTTTGGTCTTGTGGCTTTAACATTGCATTTATCCAATTATTATTGATACTATTGTTTCTTTTGAGACAGAGGGAGTATAAAGTTATTTTTCTGGGATAACAAGAATGCCTAAGTAAGAATGAGGCTGCAGATCTCAAGAATGAGATTATGGTTTCTTCTAGGGTGGTTGATCCCTTTTGCTAGCCCAATTCCGAAAGTACGTATTTGTATGTGTTTGTGCGTGCAGTCACATATACCCGCCATTTCAATGTTTTTGATTGCACCCTGCCGCCGCCAGCGGTGATGGCTGCATAGGGGCTGTGATGTCATTTGACTTCTTCTAGAGCTGATTGATCACGCACTGGGGTTAACCTTGCCGTATCTTGGCGGGGCAGCACTTTGAAGAGAACCTGTGTTTCGTGTGTTTGCAGCCATGGCGGTGTCAAATTATCCCATGTGCTTTTATATGGCTATAGCCTTCATTCTTTTCATCTAATCTGATTAGTTCCAACTTACCATATAAAATTAGGGTGTTTCAATTGTTCAACTTATAATGAGTAGGTAAATAAGCCCTATATTTACACATTGCACTCCATTTCTTACAGTGTGAGAAAGTAGTAAGAACGATACTGCAGCTCTCGAGAATGAGAATGGGGTTTTTCTAGGGTGGTTGATCCGTTGATCCCTTATGCCAGCTTGTTTCCATAAAAGTTTGTAACCAACAGCCCTCTATCTCTATATATCTATGTATCTATGTATGTATGCATTATGTATGTATGTCTGTGTGTGCGTGTCTGTGCATGTGCGCGTGCGTGTCAATGAGTTGATTGGATCCATCTTCAGTTGACATGTAACTCAGTCAAGGTTGAGGGGCGCGAGTGGATATTTGGTGAAAGGAATGAACTTGAAGCATGTGTGTGTGGGATAACTGCACATGCAGTTTACTCATACTCGCGATTTCAAAGTTCTTTGGTGCATATGTTGTCTCAAGCACTGTGGATAACCTAGGTTTTTCTTGGCGGAACAACACTCCAAAGGGGCCTGCATTTGGTGTGTTTGCAGCCATGGTTATCCCACATATGTGATTCCATTGGGCTCTGGCCTCTTCTTCCACAATTTTCTGCCCTTCCACAGTGAGGTATTTCTTTTCCTACTCTCCAAGTCTACCTCTTTAGTCTTCTCTGCTGCAGCTTCCGTCCTTATGAAACATTTTTGGGTCAAAGATTTAGGCTTTTCTAGAATGCATAGAGATGATGAGTTTCAATGAGTGGCTGCTCCTCCTCTATATGTTCTTGATTTCAGCCTAAGAATCCTATGGTTAGTTCAACAACCCTAAAGATCAATGGAGATTATCTTCTTAGTTCTGGTTTGATCCTATTATTACATCAACCATGCTATGTCCACACCAACTTTGTGATGGAGGGAGCAATAAACTTCATAATACAGAAATCCAAGGATTGCTAGAATGTCTGAAACCATAATATTTACGGGGTATATTTTAGGCTGTGATTATGTTTTTGTTGTGTTTTTTTTATAAAAATTAAAAACAGAACTTTGAGGCAAGGTTACCACTATATTGGTGTGGCATTTGTTTCCTTGAAGCCATAGGTTGAGCCTCTGTTGTTTTTCTGATAGAGAAAAATAAGAATCTGAGCCTCATGCCCTCATGTGCTTGTTGGAAAGATACATTTTGTTATGCAGTGGAATACAAAAAGTATAGTATCACGTACGTCGTTTCTTCCCAAGAACAATTTACGAAAAATATAAGTTGTGAAAGAAGTATCCATCAAAACATGTTCACTGGTTCAATTAGAGTGACAGAGGGTGGCATTGGGAAAATCGCGAAGTCACAAATGTACCCAATATCTCGTTTGTGCACACGAACAACCCCGGAGTCCTTAAACACTTCCCTATTATGTTAATCAGGTATGATTTTCTGAAATAATATTTTTGGGATAATATTAATTTATAAAGTATGTGTATTAAAGTTGAGAAATCTTTTTCAACAAAATGCATAAAATACTTAGCACTTCAAATATTTTTGTGTTATTATTTCTAACACTTAGAGAAAATAACAAGTCACAAAATAATATATTTCTAACAATGCAATCCGACTGATCGGGCACTGAGGTTAACCTGGCTGTATCTTGGCGGGGTAACATGGAAAAGAACTTGCATTTTATGTGTTCGGAGCCATGGCAGTGTCAGATTATCCCCCATATGTGCCTCCATTTGGCTCTAGCATATTCTTTGACAATTCATCATTTTTCCACAGGTATTTTTTCTACTCTCCAATACGACACCTTCAGTGTTCTTTGCTTCAGCTTGTACCCTTGTGAAATATTTTCGTGCAGAGATTAGGGCTTTTCTAGAACACACTGAGGAGATTATGAGTTTTAGTGGGTGGTTGCTCCCCTTCTGTGTTGTTCATTTCAGCCTATGATATATTTAACAACCCAAAAGACCAACAAGATGATGAGCTTTCTTATTCTGTTTTTTTCCTACGATTACATTGCATTTATGCAATAATGTTATTTTGAGGCGAAGGGAGTACAAATCTTAATTACATAAAAACACATGAATTGCTATAATGCTGAACCGTAATATTTATATTTGAGGCTGTGATGATGTTTTTATTATGTTTTACAAGTGTATGAAAATAGAAATAAAATTAAAAATATTTGAGGCGAGGCAACTCTTATATTAGTGTGGCATTTGTTTCCTTGAAGCCATAGGTTGTGCCTCTGCTGTTATTCTGAAAGGGAAAATGTAATCTGAGCCTCATGTGCTAAGACACAATGAAATCAAAGGCAGTTCATCCCATTATCAAACAAAAATCAAGTATTTATTCGATGCAGAGGAATAGTTTTATACTCGAAAGGTTGAGAATTGATTTTTTGATTGAGTTGGTTCTATAACAATTTCAACTGTCCAGATATATGAAACACCCCCTTTAGATGTGTTTATCTTTGATCTTTTGGTCTGCTTTTCATGTTTGAGACAAGTATTAGCAATTACCACCTCTCACTCTTTTGATTCGATTTTCACATATAAGATGAGTATTAACGGTGTTGATATCCTTTAGCATTTACATACAGAGTTAATTCATATGCAAGGCATGGCTATGATACACACTTGAACGATTTTTGGGGAAGCCAATTTTACATTGTGTTTGATTTGATGTTTATCAAGAGTTTTTTTTGTAACACATAGAAAAGGTAATGAGTTTTGAAGGGTGGTTGCTCCCTTTTCTATGTGTTCAATAAAGCCCTATGATATTTACAGTTGTCAAAATCAAGGCAAGCTTGTAATTCAACAGCCCTAAATGGTCATTGATCAACAACCGTTCTGTTTTTGGTCTTCCGGCTATTACAATGCATGTATGCAAATTCTTTGGGGACTGAGGGACTATATACTTCATATTTTTCTGGGATTTCTGGGATAACCAAAATGCCTTGCACCATTATATTCAAATTTGAGGCAGTGATGATCATTTTGCTATTATATAAATGAAGATAGACTTTTTTGAGGCGACCACCACTATCTTGGCATGGCAATTATTTTCTTGCAGCCATGGTGTGTTGTCTGTGTGTTACAATTGCAGCGTGGCAATTTTTTTCTGAGCCTCATGTAGTAAGATGAATTCAGTGTGTGTGTGTGTGTCAATGATGACTCACTGTCAACATTACCTTATGGAAAAAACCCAGAGAAGTTGTTTCCATTAGCCCCTATGAAAAGAAAAAAATGATGGAAATGGGAAGATTGAGAACAACATACTTAGTGGAATCCCACAAAAAGTAGGGCCCAAGGAGGGTGTGTATGCAAGTCTTACCACTACTATTGTACTAGGAAGTAGAGAGGCTGTTTTCAAGAGACCCCGGCTCAAAAATGAAAGTGAGACTGAAACCCCTGCAAATTACACTCTTTAGAACATACACACGTGATTTCTAGGCTCTTTGGTGCTAATCGGTGTTGTGATGATATTACATCTCATCTGATTGATCAGACACGTGGATTAACCTATCCGTATCTTGGTGGGGCAACACTCGAATGATGTGCTTGCAGCCATGGCGTTGCCAATGGTTGGTTGATCCCTTTTTGTGTGTTTTTCACTTCAGCCTATAATTTATTCAAAAATCCGAAATGACATGAAACAAGGATCAATTTTGATTCTGTTTTTGTCTAATAATTACATTATTGATCTTAATATTTGTACAGAAATTATTGGATTGCCAGAGAGCCTGATTCCCTATTATTCAGTCTTAAGGCTCATGTACGAAGACACATTCATATTAAGTTTTTGGGTGATGTATCAACATCAACACTAGCATCCATTCTAATCCTAAGTGTGCTGGGGTTTGAAACATCAAGATGCACACAACATTAGCTTTGGAAAAAGCCAGAGATATTTCTGTTAGTCCTTTGACTGATTCATTGCTGCATTTACTCTGAGATTAGTATAAGTCTTTTGACCCAGTGTTTAGCTTTTCAAAGTTGATAGTGAAATTTGCACTAAATAGGACTAAAACATAAGTCATTTCCCAATGTAGAACTTAAACTTTTTTATTTCCTAAATAGTACTTAATAATGCCTAGTGGGAGTAATAATGTCTGGTGATGGTGGACATTCACTTGAATAATGACTAATGGATAATGACCAATGGTCCTACATTGGAAAAAAAACATATAGTCCTATTTTGAGAAGGTTATTATGTTTTAGTACTATTTAGGTAAATTCCCCAAGTTAATATGCACCAATAAAAATACTGAGTATAAACATTACTCAAAATCATAGTTGTGAAAAGCGCACCTGAGGCGCGCGCCTAAGGTGCGATGCGCGTGAAGCGCCAGGAGTAGTGCATCGCCGACCTTGATGTGCGCGCTGTTCGCGAGGCGCGTTGCAATGTGCACAGTGTATTGATGTGCAAAGAGGAGCGCCTTGTGAACATATGTTTTTATTGTTATTTTTTATTAATTAGGTTTAGGGATTAGCGCTAATATTTTTTATTAACGATTGTTTTCTCTTTCTTTTATTTCTTCGATTCAAAGTACGCTCCCCAGTCTCGCAAGTCCTCCAAACCGGCACACCTACTGGACAAGTGGACAAGTGGACAAGTGGCAGAAGCAGGTTAAGTTGGCTCTCTTCCTTCTTACGATATTTTTTTCTCTAATTGGTTTCTTTTCTTTCTACTGGGCAAGTCCTTTTCTGTTTTTCATTGGTTATTTTTGTAAACATATTCTTCTTTGTTTTTTATATTATTCTGTTTTTTAAACATTTGTTTCTTAACCTTTATTATGCTTTTCAAATGTGTGTGTGTGTGTGTGTGTGTATAATTACTAATGTAGATATACTAGAAATTCTGTTGGTGCCTTAATATGCGCCCCGTGTTCGTGATGTGCGCGCATTATTTGCGCATCGCGTATTGAGGCACTAGAGGTCCTCTGTGCATCGGTGTGCATCACGTCTTAAATAACTATGCTCAAAATGATAACCAAAATCATTTTTCCAGAGCAAGGCCTAAGTTTTGGTTATAATTTAAACTTGGATGTTTAATGGAAACATCCAAGTTCAGTTTTCTCATAAAATTCTACAAATAGATTTGTGTTGCCCACTAGGCCACTAGTACTAACCCTTTGGCTTAGACTAATAATAGTTTGATGCCAAGCTGCCTTTTCTGTCTAACCAAATGAAGAACAAACAGTGCTCATGGCATCTTAAGAAGTGATCCTTGATTGTTAGAAGGCAACATAATACAACATTGTTCTAGTTTTGTCTTTGATGGATGATGATCCATCTTGATGATGCCTGATTGCTTGTGGAATTTGTGATTTATGAGTCTGACTTTAAATTTGGATAAGTTCATTAAAGTTTGGATAAATTCATTTTTGTCACTAAATCTCTGTAGAGTGAAGCTGTAGAGTGAGTTTGGAGTCTCTATTAGAGTGGTTTTTTCCCCTACTACTGGCCATTGATTTCCTCTAGTTTTGAAGAATGTTAGTGACTACTAGCCCTAATTTTCCTCTAGTGTTTTTTGATGGGTTTATTTGAAGTAGAGTTGTTTCAACAAATATCTCTTTTTTTTGTTGACATGTGAAATTTCCTGCATCAGTATTATATAACCATATACATTTCCTTTTTGCTTCTTCTCTGCGTTATCCATCCCATTGTCTTCTCGTGTTCTCCAGATTTTTTGTCAGATCCATGCTTGAATACAGATTCTCCCTTTGTCTGAATTCCATTGACACTTTGAGCTGTTTTGAATACAAATTTTAGTGTTGGATATTCTTTCAACTGTTCGTGTATATAATTTTACTCCCTTTGCCTCATATTTTTTTTTCATTTTCCTTTTTCGGGTTGATTTCCATTTGATTCTTTTCGTTTTCTTATTTTGTAAATAAAATGTACTAAGAAGACTTATTTACCTCTTCTTTTTTACTTTCTATCTCCCCATACCTGACCAAGTGTCTTTTTCTTCCCTGTTTTCCTTTCATCTTCTCCATTTCTAGTCTTCCCCTTTTCAGCGTTCCCTTAGCTTAATTTTTTTTCATCCTTTCCTCCTGCTTCCTTTTTGCGCCTTTTTTCCCTTCATTTTTTCATCTTCCTTTGGACGGATCTTTACTTGAATTCAAAATAAGATTTGAATATATATTTGATTAATATCCAAATTGTTAATGAATCCTAAACGAATATTTGAATAATCATAGTCTGCAATTTATATAATGACCAACATCATTTTGTAATTAACTTACAATACTCCTTATATTATACTCCCTCCGTCCCAAAAAGATTTTCCTGTTTCATTTTTTGCGCATCTCATAAAACACTTCTATCCCGCATCAAATGCAAAAAACTTTCAAAACAACTTCTACTCACAATAAATGAGAAATATGGTAAATTTTAGACATTTTAGATGTGTGTATAAGTGTTTTATAGGATGTGCAAAAAAATAAAACAGGAAGATTTTTTTGGAACGGAGAGAGTACTATGTTCCGTATCTAAAACATTAATACATTTGCATCTGATGGAAATTATATTTTATAAAATATAACTATTAAAAATTATATGCTTTATATTTTCGTGTTACGTTAATTTGTTGAATTCTTACAAATTTAAATTACACTTAATACTATTATAGTTTGATTGACTATTGATGTTAAAAACATGGTTTGCGTGTATACATATATTCGAATATCATCCGAATCGAGTATATTTTTATTTGTATTTTTATTTGTATTTGCATTAATATATTACAATTAAAAAATCAAGATTAAAAAATAAATTTGAGAACAATTGAAAGGTGTTGATTACTCAAATATTCATTCATTTAAGTAAAATTGGGATATCCTGAATAACTAGTGTACTCCGTATTATTTTAATGTGAGTGAAATGAAATGGTTTTTGAGAGATTAAATCAAAGAATAAAAGAAATGTATTATAAGTAGTAATATTTAGAGTCATCATATTATCATTTGCGAAAAATGTAGTGGCGAGGGGCACTTTAGAGAAATAGTATAGTATAAAAAGAAAATGGAGTACAACTAGTAACTTTTGAGTGCTAATATCAATAGACTTTTTTTTATTTATCTTTGATTGCCAGTATCTCTGATGGAGTCAAAAATTTACTATTTTTGGCTTTGGAGCGTGATAAAATGTAATTTGGAATGTTTGTGCTTTTTTAATTAATTAAGTATCAATTAATTAATCGATGCAACTTTCGATGCTAAGTCGATTGTCTCTTTAAAAGAATAATGTCTCTACTTTTGAGTAGGGATAAGGTCCGCGTACAGTCGTACACACGCTCTCTTCGAACCTTATTTTTGTGAGTTTCAACGAGATTGTTGTTTTTTAGTTATTTTTGTTATGAAATTGATAAAATAAAAGTGTCATGTCAATTAGTGTTTGTTTCCCAAAACTTCTAGGTCTGTAATTTTTATTTTAAATCTAGACTCATTTATTTAAAATATTAAATTTAAAATATTTTCACTCAAATATATATTGTGTAACGTGATAATTTGTGAACGGAGGAAGTAATGTATAACATGTTTTTTCTAAAAAAATATTGTTGGATATCCCTAGTTCTATTGTTTATCCTAAAAAGTTCTTATCATAAAATTAGAATTACCCAGTAGATACGTTGAGAAAAACAAGGCAAAAAATAACTAAGTTTGAGCGTCAAAAGTTGCTTGTGTTATTCTTCATCCGTCTCTAAAAGATTACTACAGTTTGAGCATTAATCATGCAAAAACATATTTAGGTATAATGTAAATTTAATAAAAATAAATTTATTTTAAAATATAATTTTAGAATATCAACTTTTTATAATATTTAATTATTTTAAATCATATTTAATTCATGACAAAAAATATCATAATTTGAATAAAAAACTTAAATAATCATAATGTTTTAGGATATTAAGTTGAAGTGTGGCGAAGTATACTTTACAAAAAGATGAATACCCCAAATGGAATTTTGGGTTGGAGTTCTTACCACACAATAACTGAACAGATAACAGAACGGAACCAAGCCAAAGTCACCACCACCAAAAGCTATCCTATACTTCGTAGTTAGAATGCAGCCATTTCTTGAATGATTTCTTCCGTCCGATGAAGATGCCGGGAAGGCTGGAGGAACTCCGCACGCCGCCTACTTAATGAGAACTTCATCAATTTCTTGCCCGAAACCAATCTCTCCGAGGCGACCCACTCCGAGCACCCCCTTGTTTCTGCCGGGTTCGGAGCTCCGACTAACCCGCTGCCGCTGCTTCTACGGGAAGAGACGATTCCAGAAGCTGATTCCTCAGGCCAAGAAGAGGTCCGATAGGTGGATGAGGAGCTGGTGGAAGAGGGTTTTAGGGGAGGAAGGGAATTGGTTTGGTCTTAAGGACGATGATATGCAGGACGAGTTTGAATTCGAGGAGATCTTGAACAGCTCTGGCGACGGGGAGCTGTCGGAGGAGGAAAAGTTTGAAGCTTGGAAGCAACGGGCGGAGGCCATTATTGAGCTGAGGGAAGCTCAGGTGGATATTAGGAACGAGGAGAACAGGATGTGGGAGGACTGGCTTGTGGACCCCGCTGCTGCCGTTGAACATGGCAATGGCTCTTCCTGGGAACAAACTTCCAATGATGGCTCCAATGGGATTCCTGGAGAGGGTTCTATAGGGGATGATGATGGCCCCATTTCTCTCAGGAGGATGGTCAAATCTATTAGGGCTATGGTTATTGGCCTGGAGGAGGATGAAATTCTGTACGAAGATCGCGTTTTTCAGTATGCATCCTCCAATTCGGTAACTGCATTCGTATTGTTCTTAAGCATTTGCCCTTGTGTTGTTATCATATTTCTTGAGCAGTGTGATCTGAATGCAATTAAAAATTTAATTCGGAATGTGCTTGTTGAATGCCCTTTCAGATCATCATCAATTTGATGATTTGCAGGGTTTTGCTTGGCATTATTATTGACATTCTCTATAGAACAAAACCCTGAATCTGCTGTTGCATATATGAGTCTAGGTTTATTCGCTTCAATAGAATCTTCTCTCTGTTTTTTTTGGAAATGTAAAGCATGATCCTTTATAACATTGTTACGAGGATGATATGATACTTTAATTTATGTGTGATATGTGTACTTCCTTGTCTGTTGCAGGCTAAGTTTTTGGCAGGGTTGATTATAGTTCCATGGAGCTTGAGTTTTTTAGCTCATGATTTTGTTCTTATGCCTTTTTTGGACAGGTGCTCATTTTCTTTTGTGAATATTAGCACTCCTAGTCCTCTTTGAATATTTATAGCTGAAACTTGATAGTAATTGGAATTCATATTTGATGAACTGACTGCCATCTCATGTAATGGGGGCAAGATATGTGAAGACTGTGCCGCTGGCTGCACAAATGCTTGACATAAGAACATCCCAGAAGCGCGAATTGGTCAAGGAACTAAAACATGAGCAAGCTCGTTACCGTTTCGAGGTTCAGATTGGTAAATCCCCACCTCTTTCTGACAAGGAGCTTTACAAGGAGCTTCGGGAAAAAATGTAAGTTTCATAGGAAGTCCCGCCCTTTCGACAAATATCACTTGCGGAATTTTCAACAACAACTCAATATACTGTCCAAAAGTTAATAAAAAGTCAGAATCAAAGGAAGTTTGGTGTGTCATTTTGAATTAGTTTGTCATTTACCCGAAGCTAAAACATTGGCAATGGAAGCGTCTTATAGATTTTTCACAATTCATTGTTGCAAAGAAGTCACTCTAGTGGACTATAATGCCTGGGGTCAAACCACACTAAGCGTGTGTTTGGTTGGAGGGGGATGCTCCCCTCCCCTCACTCAGTTCAAAATATTTGGAGGGGAAGGAAGTTTGTATTTTCCCTCCCCTACAGTCCACTAAAGCCAAACTCTCCTCAAGCCAAAATTATCTCTCTCCTTCCCTTTGTCTCACTCCCCTCCCCTCGAACCAACCATGCCCTAAATGATTGAATGAAATTTGATTAACCGGCCTAATCAAAGACCACTAACATGTTTCTTTTTGTATACTTCTGTGTGGGGCTCATAAATATATCATTGATGGCCAGTGATGTTTAACATCTTAATTGATTATTGTTGCAGCTTGGAGATGCGAGAAGAACGGAGGTTGGAAAATCGTCGAGAGTTTGCTAATATATGGTCAGATGCTGTATTTGGGGTCTCTTTATTCCTTCTCTTGTACTTCAATAAGAGTAAGGTAGGCTGCCATCCCATTCTTGAATTTACTATTATCTTTATCTTTGATACACTGAAAATCTGCTCGGCATGTGTTATGTAGGTGGCTTTGCTCAAATTCACCGGTTACAAGATAATAAATAATATATCTTACACAATGAAGGCAGTGTTAATTATACTCGTCGCCGATACAATTTTAGGGTAAGTGTTTATTTGGTATCATTTCCATCACTACATGTCTCTTAAATTGTGCTACCGTTGTTGAGTTGCTTGCTAGTTTGATGAGTATAGCTATAGGTAAAGAAATAAAGAATGACCCTTGAAGAGAGCTTAACTCTTGCAAGAGATATGGTTAAAACATGCTTAACTCTCTCATTTTTCATTCTTTGAAGAATTTATTTTATTTATGTTTTGGCCCATAAAGTGTGAAGTCATTTGACATTAAAAGAATGTACTCCTGTCCCAAAAAGATGCACATCTTTGACTTTTCTTGGTCAACTTTTACAAACATTGACTAAAATTTGCCGAAAAGATGTATCTAGTTTTAAATTTTATTTTAGTTTCATTAGATTTTGTTTTGAAATGCAATTTTGAAATATCATAGTTTATAATACGAAGAATTATTTATGTGCAAAATAGTTATAGCACTGCTTTGAAGATCATGAAAGTGAAACAGGGGCATCTTCTTGGGACTGATGGAGTATAAAATCACAAGCCAACATTTTTGAGACATTACAACGTTAAGATGCTTCTCCTATCAAGACGACTGATTTTTAGGCTATAATAATTTCAAGCATTGATACAGAGGCTGTAGAACAAGCCTTCTACTAAACTTTTGCTATCTATACTAAATTTGATTTCATGTACTAATAATAAATTCAGGTATCATTCAGCAGTTGGTTGGGAGGCTTTGGTAGATGTTATCTTGGAACATTACGGGCTTGAGGTTGACGAGGCTGCCATAATCATATTTGTTGGCATTGTTCCGGTTGCAATTGATGCATACATCAAGTATTGGGTATGTTTGTGTTGGAACTGAATCCAATCATTCCTGCAATCTTCATATCAAATTATTTATAGATTAAACTATTTCATAAGCATACCTGAATACATCCATCTGTATAGATTTTAAAAACAAAATGATACCGTATATAACTCATATAATATATATATATATATATATATATATATATATATATATATATATATTAAGAATAACAAAACTACTATGGGTCAAACCGTATGATGATGACGAATAACATACCATAAATCCAACATGCTTTGCAATTCACATTTTGCACCCTTGATCATGATAGTCCGTCTCTTTCGTTTTTGCTTTTCAGATCTTTACGAAGCTACCCAAATTATCACAAGAGGTTGCGACTATGGTGTACAGAATTGGGAGGCATTAGAAAGATTGTTATTGTCCTCTCCTCTCCTCTGCATCCATTGGAATTTATAAAAGTACATCAGCGTTCCATTTTTCTTTCTGTAATTTTCTTCTCAATTGCCTATTTTTTTTAAAAATGGTTATAGTCTTATAGAGATTATCCTAAGTATGGGTGTGAGGCCTATGTTTGAGCAATTGAATTGTGTCTTGGATGCACTCATCATCATACAAAAAATTATAGATGTGTGCATTCAAGCAATTTTGTGTACACTATCAACTTTTACAACAATTATATGTATATTTTTCCCTTGTTTTCGCGCCAAATTTAATAACAAACCCAGTAAAATCGCTGACGAAGAAAGGTCTGGGAAAGGGCAAGTTGATTGTGCTCGCAAACTTTATGCTACTGCTAGTAGAGATGTTGTTTTCAAGAGACTTCCGGTTCAAATATAGAAGTACCAAAATCGGACAAGAAACTAAAAACAAAGTACAAACAGTGACAAAAAGAGAATACAAACCAAGAGAAATCGGATGTTTTTTTGTTGTTGATGTTATTGAAATCAAAAGAAAATTTATCGTTTGAAGAATTTACACAGTAATATAAATCACTCAATTCAACCATGTTTTACATATGTACCATGTTAGTCTCACATTTTAGCCATTAAAAGAAACAAACCAACATGCCCTTGCTATTTGGCAATCCCTTCATCCCATTAGTTTTGCAACAAGAGGAGGTTAAATGTGAATTAAGAAAAGTAGAATGATATGATTGATATTATATAGTTAAAAAGTAAAGGATGAATGTGGGCACATAATTATTTTCTAATATGATATATGAGTCAAAATAGCCCGATACTCTCAACAATGATTTTTTAACAGAAAAAGTAAATATGAGAAGGTCAAGTATTTTCTCCAAATACTACAATAAACTAACACCCTTGTGGTCTTTTCTATATTCTTTTTGTTACTAGTTGATATGAAAATCAGAAACGAAACATCTACAATTAGTTTGAACAACTTGCTCCTTCAAACAATTGTATTGGTGAGATTTATTTTTGTTAGATCTTTGCATGTAAATATAATATTTTGATTTGGGTAGTAGCAAAATTTGAACTCGTGGTCTTTAAGTAAATAGGCTACGTCTGTGCATGCTTCACTTCACGAGATGCTTATCAATCAATATGTTTTTGAAACTGCTTATCAATCAATATAAGATGACTACTTAATTACTATGTTATTATGTGTAGAAGCGAATATGGTGTACAAAAGTTTATGATTAAGGACCTGTTTTTTTCGGTTGTAATTTTAAAGTTTGATGTTAGAAAAAGACTCTAAGGAGTTGGAAGAAATATGAGTGAGAAAAATTGGGAGCAGTTAAAAATATTGAAAAAATTAAAGTGTTAGTTCCATAAAATATTAAAAAGTCATTCATTTAAATGATCACCCGGTTATAAAAATGGATCATCTAAATAAATATGTAAAAGGTTCTAATTTTAGAAAAAAAGAATTCATCATTGTTTGTATTTGATATAATATGTTTAAAATTTTTAATAGGAAGTATTAATAATTGATATAGTTTTAAACTATATAAATTTTATTTTAAATTCACATTGATTTTTCAACAAATTTTTATGAACTGATATTAGTCAAACCTTTCAAAAAATAGTCAAACGTCATGAACTGTAACAAGAAGTTAGTTTTATAACAGAAGAAGTATTAATAATATCAACATCTTTTTTTTAAAAATAAGTGTTTCTCAAATCATAAAATTGTCAAGTCATTCAACTTTTCTTGTGACATTAATGTCCTCAAGTTGGCTTGATTATACTCCCTATTAAACTTTGAAAATTTTTGTTACCTCACAAATACCCAGTTCAATAACTAATTGTAATATTTGGATAGCAATCTCTAGATCAGACTTTATAAATTTAAGAATATCAATAACACACATTGCCTCCTTTGGTAAAATCATTATCACACATTTAATTCATAATAACAATTATTTAAGTCAACATCGAATGAATCCTCACGAAAACATTAAACATGTGCAGTGAAATTTAGTGCAAAAATATTTAAATTCTTTATCATTTAATCTTTGATTTTTTATCGTCAAATGCTTTTAACTCTTTAATTCACTTTCATACAAATGTATTTCAGCTTTTGTTTCATTAAAATGTATTTTGGCGTGTTTGGCATTTTGCTTCTGTTTATATTTATGGTTGTATTTAAAAATTGTCTTTGAGCTTCAACTATTTTAAAGTTTGCATCTTTGTGAGATTTCTATTCAGAATCTTTTACGACTAAAGCTCGAAGTCTCATCTAATAACTGGAATATACTCTCACCATCCACTTAGATTTTTTAGAATTTTTAATGCAACACTTTCATTATTGATACACACATACACACTCACGCACACGCACTCCATATTGAAAACTTTGATTTTCTAAAATCATATTTTTAAACAAACAAATTACTTTGTAATAATAAATTTCTACTCGTTATGTCTCTATTTTGATTACGATTTTCTCTCATCTCTCAATATTTTTTAATTTATTTAATTTAATTGATCATTTAATAAAATAAAATATTTTACCATTTTTTGATCTGTGAAACTTTTAACATAATTTTTTACTCTAAACAATTACGGTGTCCTACTGTATATAATGTCAGAAAAAAAAGGGGTCCCAAGTTCCAAGCCCGGACGGATTTGATCGAGAGTGGAAATACAAACCGATGCCCAAAAGCTGAACGAGCTTTCCAGAGAAAGAAGAAGAAGAGGCGGTATCGTCGCACCTATAGACTTCTGCGGCGTCTATATAAATATATACATACTCCGTATGCATCTATAGTCTGGTGTATAAAGACGCGCATGGTGGGCCCTAAACCTCTCTGTTTGTTTTCAAACCCTCCCGCGAAGCAAACCCATCATCCTTTGCTTTGATTCTTGCTCCGAGTCTCGATCCCGATTGGGGAAGCCGCCAACCAGAGGGAGTGGTAAAAGAAAAAGATTAAATCTTGAGTTGCATCTGCGTGAATAACAAGAGTGGTTTGATTCGACTTTCTGGGTTCTTCCTGCTTCTGCCCGATTCAATTTGGATTCATGGAGGAGAAGAATCACCATGGTTCCGATCGATTTGCTCCCAACTCCTCCCCGAGTTCGTTCGTACACATTCATTCTCACCAAAGATCTTGTTTTGTTTTTTTTGCCAATTCAATTGTTCTTGGTTTTGTTTCTGCGGTGGGATATTTTGTTCGGGTTTTCTTTCTAGTTTATTCGCGTTGACCAATTTTGGAGGATTAGGGTAAAGAACAATTATGGGTTTAGGGTCTTTCTTGTGTCCGGTTAACAGAGCTGTGGTTCCGCAACTTGCTAATGAGTACCTCAATTAAGGGGTGTGCTGGGGTTGGGGATTCTTTGACCTTTTGTATTTCATATTCATATTTGATTACTGCATGTTTTTCTTTTGATTATACCGCTATCTAGTTGAGTATTGCATTCAGTTGTCCATGGAAAGAATATGTGAGTGAAACATGTTTTTTTTTGTGAGGACAGGAATCACAACATCATTAACTATGTTACTATTTAAGTATCCTAACCCAATAATAAATCAGGAATTGCCTTATGAGCTCGTGTTCCCGGGGAACGTCTTGCAATGAGTGAGACTTAGTGATGAAGTTTATTAAAACTCCTCACTATATAATTGATGATTTGAGTAAAGCAACCATTAAGGTTTTTGATGCATCATTCATTTGGAAGGCATCACCATTGGTGAAGTTTATGGTTTAGTTTGGGATTGTTGTTTTTTGCTACTGTATGATATGCGAATGTGTCTTTAGCAGTTGTATGTAAACAAAAACTATTTGAGGGTCTTGAGTTAATGATGAGAAACTGAGGATGAATAATTTTAGCAGTCTACAGTTTCTACCAGAATAGAGAATATTGCTGTTGACAGTCAAGTGTTCACTCAACTACATTGGGAACGACTGCAATAGTGCAAAGACTGAAGGAACTGACAAAATGACTCTCATTCAAGACTTCTATGGGTTTTATTCTTTTGGGTGTGTTATGATAGGAAGGACTTTAGGGATTAGTTTTAGCTTGCACTATTGAAGTCTTGAGTTTATATTGGATTCAGTGCTGTCACTTTTATTGCCTTTCTATAATTTTAACTTTTATGATGGGAAAGAAACGACCTAAAGACTTGTTTTGATAATTATTTTTACCTAGACGCTTCACGAGTTTCACATTTGATCTATAGTAGGGCTGATTGGCTAGGTGCGGTGTGAGATGAAGCTTTTGATACCTTCAGATATGTACCCTAGAATTCCATTTACTTTTATGAAGTCAAGAATTGTTTCAAGTTCTTTCAGACATAGTACAAAACTTGCTCTTAGATCTAAATTTAGAATGGAAGAAAAAAGTATGGTTGGAGAGATGAAAGGGTAATTTTTTTAGTATGTTTGATAGCTAGTGTTAATCATTAGACTGTTTGGTACTATCCATTGCTTAAAGGAGGTATATCACCAATTCATATTTATTACTACTAAATGAGGCTAGCGCCTACGTCCTCAATTTCTTCCCCTGTCAAACAGAATTTTAGTTCCTTTTTAATGGCACATTCTTAATTACTTGCTTAAGATTCTCGTTCCATTTGTTGTTTGGGTCTTAGCAATCCCTATGAATAAAAAAACCCCTCCCTGGCAGGGTAACCCTGTGGAAAGAATTGAATTGAACAATAAGTGAAATTAAACGGAAGACATCAAGGGGATACATTCCACATACTCGAACAAAAAACTGTCAGACCACCCTTGATCATAGAAAGAAAGTTAATTGCATTTGTTGTATTTGAAACATTCCCCTGAGAATTGAGATGGTGTGAAGTTTACAAGTGTAATATTTATTTAAAGAATACTTGATAATGCATTAACAAGCAATGTGTTCATCTGATGATAATGCAGGTGAGAGAACTGAGTTGCATGCTGTAGCAGAACAGGTATGGTGTTAACTGTCTAGTACTACATACAGGATACTCCCTCCATTCCACAACAAGTATCTATTAAGGATTATTAGATACATTAGATTTTGAATGAATGTTGGCTCAAGTATGTCTACATTCATTCAAAATTTAATGTATCTAATAAACCTTAATAGACAGTATTATGGAATGGAGGAAGTATATTATAAGTTTTGTGCACATTTCTAAAATAGCATATGTAATGTGCACTATTGGTACTTGTTTGTGTAATCTGTCATCAGTCTGTTTCACCCAAGGACGAAAGGGTTGTTTCTGCAAATCCTTCAATAAATTCCAAAGATCGATCTGCTAGTTCTGAAACAAGTGTGGCTTTCCCCACCATGTATCCAATGAATCCTTATCCTCCACCGGAGCAAGGCTTTTACTATGGAGGTTAGTTCCTTTTGGCCACTCTTTACCTGATCCATCCCATGGTTATTTACTTTCCATTATTTGATGTGGTTATTTTTCAATTTCTCTTTAAAAAGTTTCTTAAAGTTTGTCTACAATCTGATCTATTAAGTATGCCTCGGGTGTACCGTTCATGCTGTTTAAGTGACGTGGCAAGCTTATGTTATTTCTCTTCCAGAAATACTTACAAAAGTTACAAGGCTTTGAATGTTTAGTTATTGTTGTTGTTGTTGTTCAAATTGCATAACTGCATTCCTTGATGCAAATAGCCTGCACTATTTACATCTCACCTGATTCTCCTCAACTTGGGACACTCAACAATTTGTCATCTGCAGCAAACTAGCAATGATTCTTAATATGTCCTTAGTCATTGTGATATTGAAATTAAATATTTGAATCCTTGAAATTCAAACATTACTTTGTCAGCACCATCCATCCTCCTAGTGGACTAGACATTTTGAAAGACATTTATTATCCTCGTCTCACAAAGATAGTCTTGTATGTGTAATTCCATGAGGATTAGGAAGTAATCTGTATTTAAGTTAGTTGGACTAAATTTCATATGCTATTGTCACTTGACTCACTTCCCCACTATTTGGATTTTACCTGGTTTTTTTGTTGTTATTGCTGCGTGTTATTGTCACTTTTATCCTTTTTGTGAAGTTAATTACTGAATTACTCACACCTTGGAATTCTAGAACTGAAAATCTAACTCTCTTTCTTTGGATTTGGCTTAGGCTATGACAACAGCTCGGGAAATTGGGGTGAACACTCCAACGAAATGAATGCTAATAACTTGCATGTCATACCTCCGGTGCGTTTAAAATCATTTCCTCTCATCTAGCCTACTTACTACGTCCTTTCTACTGTAATTACAACATGCAAACCTGTTCATTTTTGCTGTGCTTGATCTTATGCAGGCAGTTTACAATGAAAATTCATCATTCTTTTTCCCCCCTAGCTATGGTTATGATGCTCAGATGGCATATGGGCAATTCTCCCCTGTTAGCAGTCATCTGTCCCCCATAATGATAGATGGTCAGCTATATTCTCCACACCAGGTCCCCATATCTCCATCCTACTATCAACCACCAATTTCACCTGGACTGCCACATGTTTCTCAAGCCCTTCCCACCTCACAGGCTGAGCTAATAGTGACTCCAGGAAGGGGTAGCCATGAAAGTTTTGTTGATGGTATGATATATGGACCAGGATCAGGTTACTACATGCCCGTTGGATCTTATGGTGGAGGAGAGCTTCCTGGAAACAACAACCTTGGCTTCTACAAACTTCAGAATGATTTTCGATCCGGGGAACAACCTTTGACAAACCGATCTAATTCAATGGATTCTGGCAGATATGTTTCTCCTTTGACTTCCGCCACACTATATCCACAGCAATTTGGCCTACTTGGGTCATATGAACAAACTGCTGCACAGGTTGGTCATTACACTACTGTTCTGTTTCTGTTTTTTTTCTTGTTTTGCATGAATTGAGTTAAACTATTTTTATCTGTTGGAGATCCCCTTGATTCCTTGAATATACATCCTATGGTACACAATGTGTTTTTTGGGGGAAAAATATGTTGACTAATAACTCGTCAAATGGAGAAAAACTTTACAATATATATAACCCCTTGCAGACAAGTGTATGGTAACGGATTGAAATAAATGGTGAATGAGCATTTCTATGAAAGATTGAAGGTGATTCTCCTTGTGGTTCATGTAGCCAACCCCATGTTACATGGGATTTAAGGCTTGGTTTTTGTTGTAGACTTGTAGTAACATAACACCTGTCAACATTAAATTATCATTCAAAATTTGCTTTTGCATAGGATTAAATAAAGCAAAAAAAAACATGAAATTAAACGTTTCCTCCAAAATAACACTTATTGTGGAAACCAGGGGAGTAAATTTTCGGTTCTTAGATCCCTTCTTTCAGGTGATAAGAGTACCTTGCCTAATCTATTTTTGGGGGAAAAATTATGTTTCTTGTTCATCAACGAATAATATCAAAGCATGCGTCATTTCAGGGTATTGGATATACACAGGGTGCCTCATCCAGACACTACATTCGAGGTGGATCTTATCCGGGTTCAAATTATGCCAGCGGGTCCAGTTGGGGAACTGGCCACCCGAATCGATTTGCAAGTGCAAAAGGTTATAGTCGGGATAGGGAACTAGACTCGACCAACATCTCTACTGAGTCACTGGGTGAACGAAATAGGGGACCCAGGGCTTTGAAGCCAAAGAACAAGAATTCCACTGAAGAAAACCTTTTGTCTGGAATTCTTCTTAAAGATCTTGACCAGATTAATCGCTCTGACTTTGTTGTGGATCACAAGGAGGCCAAGTTCTTCGTCATCAAGTCCTTCAGTGAAGACAATGTTCATAAAAGCATTAAATATAATGTTTGGTCCAGCACCCCACTTGGGAATAGAAAATTGGATGCCGTTTATCGAGAAGCGAAGGAGCTTGATTGCAATTGCCCGGTTTTTCTATTTTTTTCAGTATGTGCCTCTAAACCCTTTTCTTAAGTGCACCTGAAAATGATCTATTCCCTCTTATCCTTTTGTGTTTGGTTGGATACCTTTATGTTGAAAGCCTGGGATAGGATAATAGCATACCCAATGAGTGCTTTTGTCAGTTAAACACTTAAAGTGCTTTTCTTAAAAAAACAACATTTTGATTCTTCCATAAAACCCAAGCATTGAAAGTGATGTTTTTGCTATACATTTTGAGCCCCATACACCAACCAATGTATTGGGAGGGATTACATTGGGTTTTTTGTTTTGTTGCTAACAAGTGTTTCACATGCGCTTTTACAATCTGCAGGTTAATGCAAGCGGACAATTCTGCGGGGTAGCAGAAATGGTGGGACCCATTGATTTCGAGAAAGACGCGGAGTACTGGCAACAAGACAGGTGGAACGGGCAATTCCCCGTGAAATGGCATTTCATCAAAGACGTTCCGAACATCCAGTTTCGCCATATCCTGCTGGAAAATAATGACAACAAACCAGTCACTCACAGCCGCGATTCTCAAGAGGTAGTAGTACATACAAATTGAATGAATTTCTCAATCAATCAATCAATGGCTGCAACTGCTTGTTTTTTTATTATTCACGGGGCTGCTTGGTGGTGGTGTGTGTTTTTTTATTCAGGTGAAAATGGAACAAGGGATTGAGATGTTGAAGATTTTCAAGGATTATGAGGCCGAGACTTCCATGGTGGACGATTTCACCTTCTACAATGACAGGGAGAAAGCCCTGTTAGAAAGGAAGGCGAAACAGCGAGTGCTGCCACCACCAACCACCGCTGCTGCTGCTGCACCACCACCAGCACCGTTGCCTGCCGACTCAATAAACCATCTGTCTGATTCCCTAGCTGAAACCCTCAAATTGGAAGACAGCAGTAACAAACAGTTGCCTCCAAAAGATGGGGAGAAGTGAGAATCCATACATCTTCAACCTGCCCAGATTTGGCTAGTAGTATTCTTTCTCATAAACCAAAAAACCCTTGTCTTTCCTGTTGCTGGCTGCCCATTCTTGTTTCCCAGTTTATAGTGGGTAGATGCCCCTCTAGTAGAGTGGCTAGTAGCTTTGTTCTGGAATCTTCTTTTATTGGAGCCTTCATCCAGTTGGTGTTTGCCTGGCATTTCACCAACTCAATTAGAGACTTCTTCTGCAGTTTTAATTGTGTACTACTCCAAATATACTTTGCGCTGTTTTCTTTCTTCTGTGTTAATTCTAGTCTCTTCCAAAGACCAATTTAAAAGGAAAATTTACCATGTATTTCTAGACACAAACAATCCATAGCCCCAAGTATATTTCCAGATACAAACGTAAATGGTGAAACCATTTTAACCCTTTACAGAGTTGTAAACGTCAATGTATTTTCCTGCCGTATTATTCCAGCTGTGGTCCACCTGCATTACCTTCTTCACTGCATCATCCCAAGCACACGGCCCTACAATAACACCACAACAATTCAAGACATATAATGTATATGGATCATGCTAGGTGTACACCATTTTGCACCAGCATTTTTATTGTTCATGCTAGCACAAAATTTTGAAATTTTGTAATCAACTGATCAGTGTAAGGTGAGTCATCAAAGCGTTGGTGCAAAATTGTGGTGTACAAAAGTGGTGTATAAGTAGCATTAACGAATATATATACCCCGGACTGCCTGGAGTATATACATAGACCATGAGGCTCAACCCCTGTTCCATGGCTGTAGCCCATATGACAATGAATGGATGCTTTTAGTTTGGAGGGAGGAAGATCTAAAAAGAGCTACTTACTTTCTCTATAATGCGAAAATGCACGCTCTAAAGCCCGGTTTAAGGATGCCTCGTCAATTCCTTCAAAGACAAACCTGTCATTGGAAAAATGCAAGTCACAACATGGATCTGTATTTGTTGAAACCATGTTTGAGAAAAGAAAAGTCGCAATAGAATAATCAAATGTAGAAATATATTTTCAAACGGATCTTCAAAATGAATTGGCATTTCGAAGGAATATATCAACAAGCATAATACCCATTTGCAATGCCTGATTGTGAGTCGTCCATGTCAAAAACGGTATCTGCGAGACCACCTGTCTTCCTAACGATGGGAATCTGAAAGAGCCACAAACAGAGCCCAAATTGAATCCAAATTCAGAGTTGCTTGTGCGTGTGTGAGCATTACTCAATATCCACAATACAACTTGAGCAGAATTTTGAGGTGAAAACAAAAGTAGAGGACCCATGGTTCTATCCTACTTGGATCCAAGCATTAGCAGTCACAGTCTCCAAGAATCTTGGATCTATCCTACGTAGATCCAAGCACTGGCAGTTACACACTCCTAGAATCATCACGATGTATATCTGTTTAGAAAGTCTTGAATAGATGATCACATGGAACACTTAATCCCCTGCTTTCTGCAGTCTCCCTTTAATAACTTCTTACTAGGGAAATTTGAGAAATGATAAACATATATAAAAAAAATAACTGTATTGCTTAATCATATGGCACATACTGCTCCATAACGCATTCCAATCATCTGAGAAAGGCCACATGGCTCATATATTGAAGGAACCAGGACCATATCTGCAGCAGCATAAAGCATATGAGACAGCTCCTCACTGCCCAGAAGAAAAAAGAAACAACTCTTCAGAATATTTACAACTATATTTGCAATATTCTGCTTCACTCACTAATAATTCATAGATAATATCTATAAAAGTTGATGTCACAATAAGGAATTAGGGAGCACCTTAAACCTAAAAAACGTCAACACGAAGACATATAAAGATTTGTGAGTTGTTTCACTATATTTTTACTGTGCAATTTTTCCTTATGTTTTTGTTTCACAATCAAGTCTATGTGATCTTTTCTCTATAAATCCATCCCTTCAACTTTTTATCAATTGAAATGATTCCCAAGAATTTTGGATGTTTCTACTTTTTTAGTGATCAGAAATAGAAATTAAGGCAATAGAAGGCTAGCAGCGTGTGTCGCTCACTTGGGTATATTAACTATATGAAACTTTATGGCATTTCTAAAGGGTAGTAATCCAACCGAGTGAACTGACTTTGGCATTGGGCGATAAAGAAGACACATAGCAGACACATAGCAAACTTTATGGCGTTTTGTGGTGGACGTGTTGTCATATCATGTTGGACAGAGCAGATGAATACCAAATGTGGTACCGAAAAAAGTCAAAACTGGACAAATACTCAGGGACGGAGGTAGTACTAGTTTACCTGTACATCAAAAGGATACGGATGCTGGAACCGAGGTTATGCTACAAAACAAATAAATTGTCAGCTCACTAGATGTTAAAGTTAAAATAACAGACCAAATAAAATCTGTGTGTGTAAAATAATTCTTTTGAAATAATTATTAGGAGATAAAGAGTTCAGTTGTACTAATGCATGTATAGTTTATTGACTTTATTGTTTATGCTGTGTTTATTGTGACACGTGATATTCATTAATCATTACTCCGTAATTGCTAGGAAATTCTATTATTTTAGGAGTTTTATTCTATTTTTTATTCGTTGCTCCTTTTTAGGATCTGATCAGGTTAGGATAAGGTTAATAATCCCTAATATTTAGGGATTTTATCTAACTCCGTAGTATTCACTAGTAATCACCCTATAAATAGTCCAATCTATCTATAGTACTCCATATATTTCATCATTCAGAAATAAACAGATTATTTTCAGTTGGAGATTCTCCATTGTTGGCTATTGAGACCTGAGAGTTATCGAGCTAGTTCTTCCTCAAACCATTCTTAATACTCCTTCCTTCCTTTTCCCTTTTTGGATGTCCCGAACTTTTGTAGCTCACAATCCTTCACTCTCTAAACAAATTTTCAATTACACACTTTTCTTGAAGACCATGAAGTCAAATTGTGAAGTTTAATTTGGGACGGAGGGTGTAAATTTTATCCCTTTTTTACATCTCAATTCCTAATTGATTTCTATCATTTGGTATAACATACAATTACAGAATACCCATGTAACTTCCGAGTGGGATCAACCAAATTAGATTTCTTTTAGTTCCTGGTCAATGTATTTTCTTCCTTCAACTACACTTTTAGACTTATATTATATTCCCTCCGTCCCAATTTAATAGTCTACATTTGGTTTGGCACACATTTTAAGAAAAGTGGAATTGTATGGTTGAAATTGGTACAGAAGAGAGAAAACAAATATAAGCCACAAAAATCTTTCCAAAACTGGAAAGTGGAGTATTTTTTGGGACGTTAATTTGGGACAGAGGGAGTCTCTTATACACATCACACAAAGTTATCACCAGGTGAGATCTTTAAGTCTATTTAGAAAATATGGATTACCAATTTAACAAGATCTTGAAACTCTTTTTCAACTTGACCTTCTGAAGTTTTCCCCAAGACAACCATCTGTCCACCCTGCAAAGGAAAGGAATCCCAAGTTCAAAAAATACAGAGTATATGGTTATAACTTAAATCGGTACACACATACAGCAATGACAAGAATGAAATAAAATGAACATTACTTTACATTGCTTGCATGCACAAAATGCTACAACCTAAAAAAGTGAATTGTTATCATGTTTGGGCAATATAGGAGCAAATACTTTGTTTAGGGTGGAACCATTTAAGAAACAGAAGAAGTGATAGAGACCAAAAAGTGGGGTTGGGGATCCTTTGATTTATCCTGAACGACAACTCAGGTGTGTAAAAGAGACCCAACCACCATTAAATGTATATATTCACATGTTATTGAATCGCTTGTAATTGGGATTAAATACAAGGCTGTTCAAGAGTGATTAGAGGCCCAAAGCATCACAAAGAGAAGCCCAACAATGGAGTATTAAAGATATTGGCACCACTTGCTTTAATTGATAGCTTTGATTGACCTTTCCAAGTGTTGTTTAGAATAGGTTGTGTAATTTTCACCAATTTATTTATTCAGACTTACTTCATGCCCCTAGTGTGGGTTTCTACACCTACTAATCCATTTACAGAAAAAAAAAGTTGGTGCTAGGTATGAGTGTATAAGTTGTGTGGACTTTACTACTTGAAAGTTGAGACACGGGTGAATCCAATTATAGTCCTACACTTCTACATAGCTTCTTCAAATAATGGTTGCGAGTTTATGGTTTATCTAGCACTGAGTTTTTAGATTGTGGCTAGTGTCACCTTTAAACGAAGCTCAGCCATCCTTTGACTCTTTTCTAAGAAGAGCCAATAATTGGTCTACTTTTCTTTTAGTTCATGTTAATGCACTGCACGGGTGATTATAGTACCTACCATTGAGGTGTTATTTTGTCACCTTTACACCATGTTTGGTTCAACGAATTAGGAATGAAAAGAAAATGCTAAAGAAACCAAAAATCCTAATTTCATTTGGTACGTAAGGGAATTGGTGAGAAAGTTAGTTTTCAGTAATGCTTTTGTCTAGTTGTTAGCGAAAATGAAGGAACACGTGGTTGGGAGGAGGGAGGGGTGGGCAGGAAGAGTATTGTATTCACCCCCTTTCCTTCGCCATATTTTACGTTTACCTCACATTTTCTTTTTCTCACAATTTATTTCCTTTCCCTTTCTGACCAAATACAAAAATTGTTTTACCTTACCATTTCCCTTCCAAATTCCTTGAACCAAAAAGAGTGTTTGATGATTATTTCAAGTGTACGTTGATTTTCCTATGAGAAATCGTCGGTTGATTCAAGCTAAAAATACATTGGATTTCATTGTTCTGTTTACATTAACTCAAATTGTGTCCATTGTCAAGGGTGCTTAAATAGTCATTCTTGACAATGTTTTAGCTTTGGGAAATAATGAACTAAATCAAAATGACACATTAAATTTTCATTGCTTCTTACTTCCTATAAAGTTTTGGGATGTAAATGCAGCAATGCACCAAGAGAACAAAAACATGACTACATGTTGACCCCCCCCCCAAATGGATTGGGATATACTGCTATTAAGTCAAATATATTTTGGGTTATGGAGCATCCAATTGAGAAATAAATATGCTTCAAATGATATCATAATAGAACTCATAAGAAGCTCCTAGCATGAGCTGGGCGGGCGTACATACTATGTAAGAGCCAGTGCCCATAGGCCCTGTGAGTGTATTCTTCAAAGAGGTTTAGGAGGGGAACTTACTAACTCCTTGACATGCTTGATTGCCTGTATAATCAAATGAAGACCCTTTTGGCGAACCAATCTTGTAATGCAAACGACCATAGGCACTCGATGAGAAAAACTATGTGGGGTCAAGTCCTCCACAGCCAAGCCAAGCCCCCTTTGAACATAGAGTTTGCAAATCTGCTTCCCTTTGATATTACTAGCTTTCAAGACAATGAAAGAAATCGGGGAGGAGAGGGTAAGGAAACAATAGCCAATAACAACCAAATTTTATAGAGATCATCTAGGCAACATTACTTAACTTATAAAATCTGATGGAATATAATTAGGATGATAATCTAAGAAAATGGCATTCTCAGCAAACAACCATAAGCAGAAATAGTTACCCGTGAATTTAGAAGGTAGATATATATCTGTTGCAGGGTCCCACATAGCAGTATCTATTCCATTTAAAATACCAGAATACCTGTATTATTGCATAAAACTCATGTCATATGCTCTCATTAAATAGTTATGTGGAAAGGTTCAAAACAAGGCAATTAATTAAAACAAGCACAAAGTTTTAACTTTTAAGAATTACTAAAACATGAAAACCAATTCATCACATGGTTCAAGTGACATTAATTTCCAGGTCTCTGATATTTAACGCTAAACAAATTTTAAAGGATATTCCAGAGAACTTACTTCTTGCGGTGTCTTATCAAAGTGCTGGCAAGCCACCCAGAACACAGTGTTTCTTTAAGATACGTTGGAGAGACTGTACTGAAAATTTGAAAGAAAAATAAAGAACTTTAAGTAGAAGAAAAATATCAAATAAATGATAACAATATTATAATGAAAAAATGAACACGAATAATCCAACATTTGTTCTGAAGAACAGAAATTATCTAAAGTTAATCCTAGGTTAAATGAAATTATCTTGCCAACTAAATATCTGTTCTTCGAGGATGGAGGCGGAGAAGAGAAAGGGGAGTGGAGCTCTCTGAACTTTTCCATTAATGGATGGTTAGGACTCATTGTTTGGGGGCGTTGGTGTTAACCGAGTTGCAACCTTGGATTATTCGTGTTGGCAGATATCACATTGTGTTAACATCTGAAAGGACCATTTCAATGCTTTGTTTTAATTAAACATCCGGATTCGGATTCTCCTTATCTGTATCACTTCTGAATTGGTTGTTCAATCATCAATACCCCCAAGAAGCCCCCTCCCCCCCCCCCCACAAAGTGCAAATAGTTTACTTTTTAATTATACATTCGGATCATATTTTTAATTTTCTACCGCCAATTTTATTCATGTAGTTTGAGGAGGAAAGGATATCAATGTTTAACGTAGATTACTTCCCTGCATTGGCTATGAAATGCCAATTCTCTCACTACAAAACTTCAGAGCACCACAATTACAATGATTTGTGAAGATATTCAAGTCCTGCAAAAATGAACCATCTATTTCTAGCCTTGTCTGAACTTGAACCTCAAGATCCCCTATGTTGATGGCGTCTTGATTCTTGAAGAATTGATATATTAAACATAAACTTAACTCCATTATGTAGCCCAATTATATTGCTATATAAATGTTTGTATCTCTAACAGAATGTATGCATTACTAGCATAAGGTTATTACCAATAGAACCCTTATAACCTTATTTACTTTTTACATAATTCCTTCCTCCTAACTCCTTGCCAGCCTTTTCAAATCATCAGCTTCAACAGGATGTATACATGTGTAGGTAAGTTACTCACCTATCTAGCAAATTCTTTCTAACTCGGCACTAGTAAATATTCTACTTCAAAATTGATCCACATTCATAACAGAAGCTTTGGGTCTACACGCTTAACATTATTAATTACTCATTATTTTGGTGTGTATTTATGTCCTAATGTCCATGTGTATGTTTATTACTTTTGTGCACATTTACCATTTTAATATAAAAAAAGAACGTGGGTGAACTTACACTACTGCATTGCTGTAGACTATGCCACCTTTAAGTAGACTTAACCTCTCAGGATTGTGGCCAATTGTGCGATCATCAACTGCCTGAAATTTTAGAGTCACTCTTAGAGACAAGGTAACCCAAGCATAGAGGAGTTTTCTAATTCTTTTCTGGAGGGAAAAATGTGATTCAATGTTTAGCTGAAAAAGAACATCTACAATGCTTAACATACTACCAGTTATGCATTTTCTGATCTTCATAGTTTTAAATACTTTGCAGGTCTTTAAACTAAACATTTTTCCTCATTTTAGTCCTTGAACAAAACAGTTATTCAATTAGTCTCTTAACTACATAGTATTAAAAATGTGTAATTACCCATACGAAGTCAAACACTATTAACTTGTACCATAAATTAGATGATGTGGCAACTACCATATCATCAACTTTCGGACACGAGAAGCATAAAAATGTTTTTTTTTCCTAAAATTAATTTCTTTAAGTAATTAATACGGAGTACTCCGTATTAGCTCATTACAAATTAAATTTGATTAACTGATTTACATCTTAATTTTTTCTTTTAATTTAGTTTTTATTTTCAATGAGTTAGTATTAATCAACTAACGAAAAAATATTAATTAACTACCAAAATTCATTTTAGGGGAAAATGTTATGCACCACGTGGTGCAGGTTGAGCCGGGGGTCTCTTGGAAACAGCCTCCCTACTTCCGAGTAGGGGCAAGGTCTGCGTACACACACCCTCTCCCCACCCTACTGTAGTGGGATTCAACTGGGATGTTGTTGTTGTTGTTATGCACCACGTGCTAGAATACATTAGAAATGGTTGAAGCTTTTAGATTTGTTTGATAAAAGCACACCTTTTTTTCAGTTCCATACAAAGATCCATCAAGGCCACACTTGCTGAATTGCTCTTTGCTGTCAATATAAAGTAAGACAGCAAATGATGAGATTGTTATAAACTTAGGACATTAAATTGCACAAAATCCCAAACCACATATGTGGCGACACCTTTAAAAAAATCAAATATAATAAAGTAGAAAAAAAGCAGCACTTGATGAGATTACAGTCAGCATTCTGTCTTTCATAAATATGTCCACCAGTAGGGTTCACTTTGGGAGAGTAATGAGGTAGGAATGGCTAGAGCAGTTTTGTGGGATTGGAATTCACTAGTGAGAGTTGTGACCCCATGACTATGTGGGACAAAATGTGTGTTCAGGAAAACAACAAGATGGTAATGGTAAATGCACCAACAAGAATCAAACCCTAATCCCAAATCAATGATAAATGACTAATAAATTAAAATTAAAATATATTTTTTCAAACTAAAGCATAAAAAGTAATGTCTGTATTACTTACTCTGTAATTTATTTTCATTTCTTTAATTAAAATCACATGATGAGAAGTTTAAAGCACATGAAGTTAGTACTTTACTTGCACTCTCCATAATGCTCCATGTTGTGGATTGTCAGTACAACCCTGGGTTTCTACCAAAGAAAAGGCCAATGAATTAAAAAGAATAGGATATTTAATTATATTTCTGTAATTTTAATATAAGCTGGTGCAACTCCAAAAGGCAGAAAGGTGAGGCAACAAAAGCTCTTAAGAATACCTGGATAGAGAGATATAGGTACATATCCCAGTACAGGAGAGGTAAAGCACTAGTTTGCCATTCGTGGACATGAATAATATCAGGTTGTTTTCCAGTTACCTGCAATAGGGGAAAATGCTCATATTTTGGATGGTAGCTGAAGGTGTGAATGAAGGGGTCAATCTTCCACTTCACTCGGTCAGGGCAGAGCCGAACTAGTGAATCAGTCAGAGGGAAACAAAAACTAAGTGCCTTGATTATGCTGTCTGAAGGCCAACATTCAGACAATACTTATAATGGCGGCGTGACATACATAACCTTAAATTTTTCTACAGAATCCTCAAATTGCAACAAGCTTTGTTACAACAAAATACCTGCATCCACTCGAGGCATGCACGGCTGAAAAACAAATATGCTTCCAGTTCATTGTACGATCCTCCATATATGCTCTGTCCCTTGAAGAAATGATTAGATGGTTCAATGAGTATCACACGGATGTTTGACACTTCTCCTTGATAAGCATTAGTAGGGATCCATTTTCCATCATGATAAGAGTTATATGTATTGACCAACTCCAAGCCATGAATACACTGCTTTGGAAGACACTCATAGAAAGGAAGCATGACCAAAACATCATGTCCACGCATTGCGCAAGCACGGGCAAGTCCTGTCACAACATCACCTAGGCCCCCAACTTTTGCCACGGGAGCCATTTCAGCCGTCACATGAACAATGTGCATAAGGTCAGAATCATGTTCTACAAGAGATGAACCTCTCAAGGCAACGTCTTGTAATGAGAATTCCCTCTTCCAAAATGGAATTTCATCATTAGGAGAAGGCCAATCAAGGTTTTCATACCCAGAATCAGCATTTGACCAATCAAGTTGCTCATCTTCACCCTGTAAGGAAAAAAACAAATTGTAATGTGCTTCGTGATTCGTGAAGAAACCCATACCCGTATTACTAAGCCTCAATAGCAAGCTTGTGAAGTAGAACTAAGCTCTTATATTTCCAAAAAAACTCTCTTCTTCTAGAAGCATATACAACAACAAACTCAAGGTGGCAAGGTGGTCCCACACTTGGGGTCTGGGGAGTGGAATGTATGCAGCCCTTACCTTAATCCTTCTGGGTGGAGAGGGCTCTTTCTGAAAGATCCTTAGCTCAAAATGAAATTAATCAAAGGGAATATGCTAAAAGAAAGAAACTAGCAAGATAACGAGACACACACCCAAAGGAGTAACACATAATAGTGCACATAAGAAAAGAAGTCTGCACATCTTACCTCACAAACAAGCGTGACAAAGACTCAACAACCTACAACCGAGTAAATTTATCCTCAAATTGGGGCCTAAGGGATCAATGTACGGAGTACTAACAGAGAAGTTGTTTCTGTTAGACCCCTGATGCATTGCTGCATTTACTATCCAAAACTTCATAGAAAAGAAGCAAAGTACGTTTAATGTGTCATTATGATTTAGTCCATTATGTGCCGAAAGCTAAAACGCTTTCAATAATGAATCTTTTAGATCCATTGGCAATAGACGCCAAAATCCACAAGTTCTCATTTCAATGCTTATGTCCAGTGATCAATTCAACTTAGCAGAATTAATCAAACCATAACAGGGAGATTGAACAGGTTGCTGAAAGTAGGTGAAAGAGAGGGTTCTTAACTTCTTACCTGATCAAGAGCCTTGTTATTCTCATGAAGAATTGGAGTCTCAATGTTTACCGAATGCGAGAAGTAGAGATGTTCATCATATGGATTCAAAATTTTGGCCTTGTAGGTGTTGTTAATCTTCTTCTCAGGCTTGAATCCATAAGCATGATTATAATTGCAACCCTTGGCAAGCTTAGGCCGCAGAGACGATAATGGCAGAAATGAGAAAGAAGAGCAACGAGCACCATATAACAACTCCATCACTAACACGATCTTCTATTCTTCTTCTTCTTCTTCTGTTTATCCTCTGAATCTCTGATAGTATACCAGTTCCAGTGTAGGCTGTAGTTCTGTTACCGTACGATTTGAAGCCTAGGTTCTTCTCAGTCCGTACATTCTATAAATGGAATCTTCGCTTTGAGATGCTGAAAGCGAGGTTGCCGATTTAGATGCGCAGGAAACACGAATGGGTTGGGACTTTTGTTATTTTATTGAAATATTAGCACTAAATTAACACCGAATAATATCCAGAAGAATGAATAATATCTAATGATGGTGAATATTTATTTGAATAATGATTAATAGATACGGAGTAATGACTAAAGATGCTATTTGGAAAAAGTTATTATATTTTAGCACAGAGTATTATTTAGATAAATTTCTCTATTTTATTTGATGGGGCTGGCTTATGCCCTCGACTAGTTTCTCAAGGCCCGTAATGAAAGCCCAAATGTGATGTAAACCCCAACTCGAGAGTGGCACTTTTAAATATTTTAGAGTGTTTAATGATAATATTGAAGAGAGAAAGGAAGTGACAGTTCTTGAACGCTTTAAAAAGTCCGATGTCATAAAAAAGTAAAGGGATGGACATTTTTCTTACAAAATTTAATAGTTGAGTGGTATTTTTATGACATCACTCAAGAAATGTGTGGTGGAGAGAGTTTTTTATCTGTACAAAAAAGTATGGGGCAAAGAGATTGTTGTTCTCTTTGCTCGTTCTTTCGTCGCTTCTTTATTCTTATATCTTTGCTCGATGTCTCTTTGGCTCTGCTCGTCATCGTGTTCCCTTTCGCCTCCCATCATCTCTTATTGGTTGATATGTGGTACGAATGTTAATGGAGTTGTCTTCATACTCATCTTTAGAGCTATGAAAAGAAGTTTGTCGTCTTCATGTCGAGACTAGGTCATATGATGTTTAGAAATTATCCGTTCAAAACAAATAATAATCTAGTTTCTAGTTTTTTTCATTTGTTGGTATTCATCCCGCATCAAAAAAATCAAATACACACTACTTCCATATAAAGAAAAGTGAATCAATATCCATTAGCTTAACCTTTTGTTTAGAAACTTGATCCAGACTTTATGTGGAAAAGTGGTCAAATCTCGCCCGACACTCCACCTTGTTCTCTCGGCCCACTAAAATTTCAACATCATTCAACACAAATACTAATAATTTTTTTTTCAATTTTTTTGTGTGCTTAGGAATTTTCCTTCCAATACATATACTCATATTCTCTTTCTCACAAATTTCCAAATTTTATTCCCTTCAGATTAGTTCCTTTTCAATTTCCAAATAAAAAAATCAAAGAAAAATGTAATCTTCAAAATTCATATTTCAGAAAACATTTTCTTCCTTTCCAAATGACTCAATTTCATGTTTGCATTTGTACGGAGTGCAATGTTGGCTTTAACTTAAACGAGCAACAAAATAGGAAATGCATAGCTAGGGCATCTACCCATAGTCGGGGTCGGGTTGTTCTAGTTATGTTCTTGGAGGCCAGTCCCCATCACATGAATACTACTTTGACTTGGTCTCACCCTTGTGGTTTGGCTTTTGAGATCTGACCCACGTCCTTTGGGTTGTAACCTCTAGCCTCCAATCTAGAGGAATTGCGTAGACTTGTGCTTGTGTTTTGGACCATGTACTTTGGTGTGTGTTCTAGATGTTGTGCTTTGGGTGTCCCTGGGCTACGACCTCAATGACTAGTTTTGGCTCCGGATGTGGTTCATATTATTTGGATTTGCACATGGAGTTTGCAGTTAGCTTTTGATTCTGCTTGATCTTAGTTTGCTCGTGAGCTATGCCTGGTCTATCTCTGGACACTTAGCTTTGATCATTTGTGTTTTCGTTGTCGCTTGGGTTCTAGCTTGTGTTTTTTAGCATTGTCTTTTGGTTTTAGACTACTTGTGTTTTGGTCACTGTGTTTTGGTTTTAGACATTGTGTTTATGTTTATTCTTGACTTGTGCGCCTTTGTTATGTTGTTGCCTTGTGAGTTTGATTACTTGATTTGCCACCTGAGATAGCGTGTCTGACTTATGCTATAAGGCCTAAATATCTATGTTCGTTGTTGACTCAAGTATGTGTGCTTCTTTTTGCATTATTTGCATTTGAAATTCAATACTACCTCTCTCCTCAATTTACTTATAACTTTTGTTTGTTTACGTGATTTCATTAAATATTTGATAAAATAAAATATTTTTGTCACTTTTTGTTAAGTAAAACTTTTGATGTATTTTCTTAATATGTAATTCTTATTTCTTATCAATATACTAATTTGTAAATAAAATAATTTTAAAAAATGAAATATTTCATTTGTTTGTAATCAGAGATATACTCCGTACTATCTAACTTGTAATCAGAAATATATTCTGTACAAAGGTAGAGAACTGCAATACCGATTAACTTTTCCTCTTCCAATACTCAGCGTTGCTCACCCACCCACCCTTATCTGGCCTGGTCCCATTCTCACCATCACTTCTGACCGCAACCGCGTCTCCTCCGCGGCTCCGGCCATGTTCATAATTCCGCACTGGTTAGGAAGGGCCGAAGAGCCATCGTGAAGAGGGCGACGCGGAAGGTTATTTTTTCATTGTTAACGCCGGACTCCATCATTCATTCTCATCTGCTCTGTTCTCATTCATTCCTTCAAACATAGATGAACCTAGGGCAAAAGACAGTGGCTGACCAGACTAGGGTTTCGACCCTAGCTCAGGTGACAGATTTGGAGGATGATGGTATGGATTTGGGCAGCTAGGCAAGCAACACCACCTGTATTGAGCATAGATTAACGGTGGGTAGACTACCAAGGTATTCCTCTTTTTCTTCATTCAATTTAATGTTTATGCAATTTCATCACATAGTTATAATTTTATTTTGTTATTAATATTTAATGTTGACTAAATTTTGTTTTGGTTATGTTAAAGGTTTCATTTACCTTCATTCTTCAATATTATTGATTTATGTTGTCTTAGGTTGTAGAATGAAGCCAATAAGAGTACAAAATTCATTGGTTCAATTCCGAATTCTCTTGGTGGGTTTTTCGATTTACAAGTGACATGCATATGCCAAATTTGTTGGTCAAACTTAATAAGTTTCATCCATTGGTTGAAGGATGGTGATTTTCAAGTTCAGATGATTAACTTTGTAGCAAAAATATGAAATTTCATTTAATCCACAAGATTTTCTAAAAAATATTGTCACACAACTATCCAAGGCCGGCTTCGAATGGTAAAAACTAGTGGATTTATTGATGTTATGCTCTTTGCAAATCATCATATAATTGTGGAATTTATTTGTATGTTTTGTCAATATAAATTTGAAAAAATTGTCTTCTCATATTAATAGCAAGATTATGAAGAGTTCACAGTTTTATTTACTCATTGTCTTCTCTAAAAAGAACATATTCTCAATGTATCAGATTTTAAATAATACTCGGTAGGTTCTTTCTCATGTTATCAAGTTCTTTGTAGGATCTGAAAGAAACCAGTAGGCAAACATGAACTTGTTTTCTTTATTGAGTCTAATTCCTTTGTTAGAAATTTCATTAGAATTAGAGAACAAAATTAGATGGTGCTACTGCTACAATCATTGGTATAAATTCTTTTAATTTCTCTATTTTCTTTGTTTTAGCTTCCCCGTAATTTTTGAGAATTTTTATCAATATGTTAATATAATAGTATCTTTTTTAGAAAAATCTTGTGTTCTATCATTTTTTTTATCGATTGATTTCAAGTTTCAATTTTCATAGCTCTCATTTGTATATGTATAACAATATACAAATATAATTGAAAGCAATGATGTTAAACTTCAAATTTTTACTATGTATAAAAAACAAATTTAATTGAAAATAATGTTGTTAAACTTGAGTTTCTATCTAGGATTGAGACTTGGAGGGAGGTGGAGGATTCTAAATCAAGGATCGTAACTTGGATTGTAAAATCATAGAGTACTAACTATTATGTATAGAGTATAATTTATGATATGTAATTCTCCAAAACAAATTAAATGCAAAATAAGTAGTTATTAAGTATTTAGCTTGACTCACACATTTTTTAATAAAGCCCAAGGGTGATTGACCACGAACACTTATCATGTTATTCCTTGCAATATTTTTCAATATGGCAAATATAAAGACAGTATAGAAAAATATGATTTATTAGCTCTTCAACACTCCTCCAGAAGCCTCCATCAAAACTCAAAAAAATGATCATAGAAATCTTAAAGAACAAAGGAGAAAAAGTAATGTAAACAAAACCTGAAGATCATATTCTGGTTATCTTTTCAAAGTCTGTGACCTTAGGTGTTGTAGAGAATTACCAGTCTGTCACCCTGTAGGCCTTCAAGTTTAAGCTCCTCAATGGCAACACTAGTGGATGTGTACCATTTTTCTAATATATTCATCCATGACTCCTTTATAGATAATATCAAAGTCTTCTTCACCAAGAATTTGATCAGTTCAAGAGTACATGGTCGCCAATTTCATTTCTTCATACGTGAATATACGAATATCACTACTCCTAGGGCTTTGTCTCAAATCCTTTACGTTTTTGGGCATAATGGCGATCTTGCCTTCAGAATTTGCTTTTGCTAGTAATGGGGCATCTTCATGACTAACTTCATCATTTATTTATTAAATCGCTTCCACAAATCAAATGGAAATTTAAAATGTGAATCTTCTCTTAGCTTGGAGGGCGTCATTAATGAGACAGTGAGCATTGAAGAACTGAACATCATGTCGCCAAATAAACTCACAAATCTCGTCTCAGGTTATATAAATTAATTGCTTCTTTGATGTAAAGGAGTGATGATTGTTGACTGAAAGTCACTTGTGTTGAGTTCATCAGTGCTTTAATTAGTCATTTTATTAGCAATTGAGTACTAATTCCTTCATAAAATTTTGATGCAACAGTTCTAGAAGATTTTTTAAGTTTAGTAAAGTAACATTAGTTTATTATACAAGTATCTCTCTTTTTTTGACGAAACTTTCAAATTTTTAATAGTAGTGTAGAACAAAATAGGTACTCCCTCCATCTCGAGTTAACTGTCTGTTTGAATTCACAAAGTTCAAGAAAAGTGTTTAATGTTAAAAATAAGTGGTTAAAATTTGATAGGAGGAAAAATAAAAATTGTGGACTGTGGGTGTATTTAAGATTCAACATTATTCATCCACTCAAATATTAAGGAGTATAAAAGATCACAATGAGGTGACACTCTTGCTTCTTCCATTGACTTTAGAAGAATGTTGCACATCAGATTGTCTTCTTTCACTGTCACATTTAAGCACTAATCTCTTCTCATTTTCACTTAAATTCTTTCGTGTCTCATAAAGGGTGAAGAAGCT